>BJBW01004137.1:230824-269711 GCA_004320125.1 Scolopax mira | reverse complement strand
GTGTTGTGGAGGCCAGAAAATAAAGGAGGTGACAAAGGGCTCGTACCAAGTCAGGTGTTGGTTAAAGCAGGTCTTTGAGGCTCTTTCCCAGTAACTGTTCCCGATTGTTCTCAGGGTTAAAACTAACAGTACAGAGAGGTTTGGGGGTCGAACTCGATCATCTCCAGAAGTCACTTCCAACCCCCTATGACTCTATATTTCTATATTTGACCCATGATGGTTGGACTCAATGATCCCAAGGGTCTTTTCCAACTTAAGACAGTTCTATGATTCTATAGGAAACTGTAACTGATAACACAACAAAACGCTTGCTTTATGTTGTTGTGGTTGGGTTTTTTTTCTCTCTTGAAAGGTAGAGGACGAGCTGATGGCTCTGCAGAAGAAGTTGAAAGGAACCGAAGATGAGCTGGACAAGTACTCGGAGGCCCTCAAAGATGCCCAGGAAAAACTGGAGCAGGCTGAAAAGAAGGCGACTGATGTACGTACCCAGGGCTAGTGTTTGCCTGGGACTACTGTCTGTTCTGTGTGTGGCACAGGGATGGCTGAGAACCCCCCGGGGGTGTCTGTCTCGCAGTTGCTGGGCGCTGAGGGGGGTAGGAAGGGCAGCTTTACCTTCTGGGGACAGCCAGTCCCTTGTCCCCTCTGCCCGGGAGCCAGCACCGCTTGGGGCACAAAGAGGTACCCGGAGGGGAATAGAAGGGGTCCTGAAACGGGGTGGTGGGGAGCGATTGTGGGTGGAAATCCCTTAGGAAAGGTAAAATCTCAGCATACAAAATGGTGACCCGCAGCCTTCGGGCAGGGCAGATCCCTGCTCCTCTCCCAGCCCGCCCTAAAAGAGGGGGGGCTGCCCTGCCCGAAGGCTGCAGCCTCCCTCCCCCAGCCACGCACCCCCCTTCCTTTTTGCCGTCAGAATCGGTAGGTTTGGCTTCTCTCTTCCCAAACCCGGCAGCGATGGGCCGGATGGGGCAGCCGCTTTCCTCACCTTCCCCTCTATCTCCGGGCTCCCGGGAACGGCCGGGGGGGGGGGGAGCCCGGGAGTCCCGCATCACGGAGCGCTGCGGCGGCTCGGCGGGGACCCCCCCCGCCCCTTCTCCACGGTGGGACGGGGAGACCTGGGGCGGTGCGGGGGGAGGGAGGGAAGGCCGGCCAGGGCGGACCCGTGTCGCGCCGTTGTCCCGGCGTTGTTTGCGCCGCCGCCGCCGCCTCGGTGGTGCTACGTCACCACCTCTCCACCTCCAGCCGCGTGACGTCATCGGCCCATTGAAAGGCGCGGGGCCGCGCGCCGCCACGTGCAGCACCTCCGCGCCCTGCCCGCCGTCAGCGCCGCGCCCATGGCCGCGCCGAGTTCTCTGGAAGCGGTGAAGAGGAAGATCCAGTGCCTGCAGCAACAGGCCGATGAGGCGGAGGATCGCGCCCAGGTCCTCCAGCGGGAGCTGGACCTGGAACGGGACCTGCGGGAGAAAGTGAGACCGCCCGGGCTGCCTGCTCGCCTCTCTCGGTCGCTCTCTCTCCCGGGCTGCCCTGCTCCTTCCTTCCTGTCTCTGGCTCTCTTCTCGCTGGGGCCGGCGCCTGGCTCTCCCCTGCTCCGGGAGGACGGCTCGGCCGCCGGTTGCCTTCACTCCTCCGCTGTCCCCCTCGCTGCTCCGTTCCGCAACCCCCCCCTGCGGAAACCGCTGGCGCTGCCGCAGCGCCTCGCCCCGCACCGGCCGCCGGGGGCGCCGGGCACGGCATCGGCTCGTCCCGGGCTCCCGCTGCTTATCGCGCTTTGGGGCCGTTTCCCCTCGGAAAAAAAAAAAAAAAACCAAACAAACCCCCCAAAAAAACCCCCAACGCAAGCGTTGCGAGCACCGATCGGCATCGGGAAGCGGTTACGAGTAGGAAATGGCTGTTTAATTAGGAAAAAGCGCTGCACGACAAGGAGCGGGGAGTTCCCGCCTCTCGGCGCCGCACCGCTGGCTCCAGCACAGCTGGGAAATGTCCGAACTGCTGGAAAATAACTTTCCCTCCTGGTTTTCACAGAGAAATCAGAACTCTCCACTAGTGTGCGGCTCTCCCGGGGCTGGCCAGCTGGTTTCACTTAGATTTGTGTGTGATCAGCCTTCCCGGCATCTTCCTGCTATTTTATCACATGTCAGCGAGTTAGTTTTACCGTATAAGGACTGCGGGCTGCTTCTGGGAGAGGTGGAGCCAGCCTCACTCCAGCTTCCCAGTGGCCCCGTCTCCATAGCTTTGGAATCTTACTTAATTAAAATATGACTTAAAAGTGGCCTGTCTAGTGGCAGGAGTTGCAAACTGCCACATAACAGATGCCGGGTTTCTACATGATTGATGCCTCGACATAAATCGAGAAAGTTAAACACACAGCACTGTGTAGAAAACAAATGAAATGCAGGATAATTTATGAGTAGAGGAATCCTGGGTCAACTTCCATTTGGATCAGTCACCGAAATACTTTCCAAGATGGTTCAGCTATGAATGGAAACCACTTCCTCCAACTTAGGGGAGCGGTCACTAACCAAATCTGCAAAGCTACAGCAAAACAAATACTTTTTCAGAGTGTTTAACACAAAGCATAAAACAATATAGCCCATAAAAGTGGGTGTTTGTTTTTTTTTTTAAAAAAAGTTAATTTTATCTATGGCAATCATGCTCAGACTCGGAGACTATTAAGTGTGTAGTTATTAAAGTAGGGTTTTATTGTCCTTCAAACAACAATTAAAGGAGCCATATTTTAATAAAAACAGTGTATTTATGGACACCCAATTGGCTCATATTGTCTGGATGTGAGCAGTTCTCCCAACAACCTTTCTATTTATTATCTAGTCTGTTTTTTAAACATTAATAGTGTTTCCAATTACTGTGCAGTTTATTCAATAATCTATAAACAGACCTTATTATTAAGAAATGCTTTCTGCCTAATCCCTTCAGTATCACAGGAAACAATGAACAAGGAAAGTGAACTAAGTGTAAGAACATCTCCAATTTTGCCCTATTTATGTTACAAAAACGACTGACTCTCCCATGCTGGGGCCGACTAACTCTGCCCAGCTGAGCGTGGAAAGATTATATCACATTTGAGGGCTAAAGAGCCCATAATGGATAATGAAATAGCTTTAACTTAAGCAGAGAGCTCTGACAGGATATTGCTGCAATCTGTGATGAAACCAACAGAGAAACCAACTGTGAAGTTTTTGGAATGAGGCCTTGCAGAAACAGTTTGGTTTTTAACTGTGGAATCCTACGGGTAGGCCCAGCCCCGAGAAGGATCTGAAAATACTTCTCCGTTGGCAATCCCTGCCGGATCCGTTGTGTGGCAGGAATGATAAGTACCATGAAAAAAGAAAGGAGAAGCAGCACATACTCCATACCCTGAAATTCCTGAGATGCCGTAGCTTAAGCAAACAAAAAGCAGCGAGAGGTTCCTAGAGCTTCCCTGCATGTGGGGAGGAGAAGGTTTTAAGGGCAGAGATGAGGTGAGAGCGCAGCACCGGGCTGGGCATGACCTGGGTTTGGGTGCTTGTTTCGTACAGGCCGAAGGCGAGGTGGCGGCGCTGAACAGACGTATCCAGCTCGTGGAAGAGGAGCTGGATCGTGCCCAGGAACGGTTGGCCACAGCCCTGCAGAAACTGGAGGAGGCTGAGAAAGCAGCGGATGAGAGCGAGAGGTACATTTCCTCTTTCTCTTTTTTTTTTTTTTTTTCCTTCGGGGTTTTTTTTTTTTGGTAAAAAATGGAATATATATGAATGAAATCACAGAATTACAGAATGATACAGGGTTGGAAGGAGCCTCTGGAGATCATCTCTCCAACTCCCTGACAAAGTAGGTCCACCTGGAGTAGGTTGAACAGGAACGTGTCCAGGCGGGTTTGAATGTCTCCAGAGAAGGAGACTCCACCACCTCTCTGGGCAGCCTCTGCCAGGGCTCTGCCACCCTCACAGCAAAGAACTTCCTCCTCATGTTCAGATGGAACTTCCCATGTTCAAGTTTGTGCCCATTCTGTCCTGTCCTGTCCCTGGGCACCACTGGAAAAAGCCTGGCCCCATCCTCCTGACACCCACCCTTGAAGTATTTCTAGGTGTTGATCAGATCCCCCCTCAGCCTTCTCTTCTCCAGACTAAACAGACCCAAGTCCCTCAGCCTTTCCTCATCAGAGAGATGCTCCAGGCCCCTCATCAGCTTTGTAGCCCTATCCTTGGATAGGACTAATATCCTAAAATAGCCCTAAATATCCCTGTATAATTTAGTGTCTGCATGTACCTATGTGCATGGCAGGCCAGAGACCCCCAACTAGAGGTGCCTTTTTTATAAGCTTAAGTAATTCTGTTAGCCTCAAGGAATGTGATAAAACGGTCATAACAAGCCACTTCCTGGTTATAAATACTGAATTCCACTTTGACAACTTTGAGATAAAAGTGCTAAAATGCTTCTGCCTTAAACACACTTGGCTTTGACTTCTGCAGAGGAATGAAAGTTATCGAGAACAGAGCAATGAAAGATGAAGAGAAAATGGAAATTCAGGAAATGCAACTGAAAGAGGCGAAGCACATCGCTGAAGAAGCCGACCGCAAATACGAAGAGGTAAAAGGGATGGGGCCTTGGTTAAACGTACAGGAGAACTGGGACCAGCTTTGGTACTCTGCAGTTTAGTCAGTCTTTGGATGATGGTTTGACCTGGAATGTTTCCAAAAAGGAGCAATTTTAATAGTGATTTTAGCAGCACATAGGTATTTAATACCAAGAACGCTGCAAAATCTAACTTATTTGAGGGAAAAGTCTGTCCCGTCTTGTCTGTACATGTATGTTTTAAACTAATTCGGTCATTCAGAAGGAAATGACGAGCTCAGTGCTTTGAGAGAAACACCTGAGAAATGACAGACCCGGCTGAGACAGCTCTTGTCTCTTCACAGGTTGCCCGTAAACTGGTTATTTTGGAGGGTGAACTGGAAAGAGCTGAGGAGCGCGCGGAGGTGTCCGAAGTGTGAGTAGCAGCAGGTGCACGGCAGCAGTTCAGAACTCAGCAAAGGTCCAAGCTGTAGTTGTAGCAAAGCTTTTTTGTACCCTGTGTATCCAATTTACTCCTTTCAGACTTCATAATTACTTCATCGCTTGTATTTTTAGACTTCCTGAAGATTAAGTCATAAAAGGGACAGTAGTAATTTATACTTTTTTTTTTTTTTTTTCCTGTAGTAAATGTAGTGACCTTGAAGAGGAGTTAAAGAATGTCACTAACAACCTGAAATCTTTGGAAGCTCAATCTGAAAAGGTTGGTTCTTTCCGTAAACTTAAGGGACAGGGGCAAAGTCAAAACTTTTAACGGAAGTCCATAGAAGTAACCCAGAATAACCAAGAAAGTGAAAGTGACTCTCTGTTCAGCAGAGGCTGCTCAGCCCATTCTGCCCACACCCTTGTCAGTTATCTGGTAATCGTCAAGCCAGACCCTAAATCTCTGTTTCCCACACCAGCATGGTGCTGATTTAGCTCTTTTTGTGATTTCTGTAGTAACAGTCAAAACTGTTAAAAGCCTTGTTTTCGTTAAAGAGTTGTTTCTGGCCAGTCTGAACTGGTGTGGGCGGATTCCCGTTCTCTTGCCCAATCTTCTGAAGCCTGTTAAGGTCCAGGATGAGGCGTGGAGGAACCTGAATGTCCCCAATCTTAACATGATGGTTTATGAGCCAGAGTCTGAAATGTCTTGGGGAAAAGGAGAAATAAATGGGAAGGGTCTTTGCAGCTGCAGTAAAAGGAAAAGTGGTTATAAATAGGTCATGGTTTCATAAACATCTATTCTTGTCGCTACAGCTTCCCTTAAAGAATGTTTATTGTTTTCACAGTACTCGGAAAAAGAAGATAAATACGAAGAAGAAATCAAGATTCTCTCGGACAAGCTTAAAGAAGTGAGTTTATCCACCCCCACACTGTCTTTTGGCATCTTTTTTTTTTTTTTTAACAGCATCCAATTACTCTATTTCATTTTTATTTTAGGCTGAAACTCGCGCTGAGTTTGCGGAGAGAACAGTTGCCAAACTGGAAAAATCTATTGATGACCTGGAAGGTATGAAATTACACGCGTGGTTTTATTTAGAAGTGGTCCATTTCAAACCAGAAAGGACAAGTCAGGTGTTACGAGGACAGGAGAGAAGCTGAGCGTTGGCAGATCAGCGCCCACTGGATGTTTCTGCCCCACGGGGCACCTCCTGGACGGAGGGAATTCTCCTGCAAGAGGTTCTCTTTCAAAAAATTGGTAACAAGAACCTGATTTTGGCCAACTTGCAGATACAGGGACTCGAGGGGTGTTTCGCAGGGACGATAACCCTGCCTAATCCAAATACTGAAAAATAATACAGTGAGATTTCAAAAAAAAGGAAGTGTAGGTGAAGCTTCTGACCTGGCCCCTGTGGGGATTTGTTGCTTTCGTGCCGATACTCAATTGTGCATCTTTTCTCTTTTCTCTTCTCTTCTCCCCCGCCCCAACTGCTCTGCCTGCCTCCCTCTGGCTCTCCCCGGCTCTCCCGCTCTGCACCTCTGCCTCTGGACTGTTTTTCTGCATTTCTGCCCCGGGGACGGACAGACGAGCTCTATGCTCAGAAGCTGAAGTACAAAGCCATCAGTGAGGAGCTGGACCATGCTCTCAATGACATGACCTCTCTGTGAGCGGTGCTGGGGGCCGCAGCTCTAAACCTTTCCTTGCCTGTAATAAATAACCTGTCGCTTCCATCCACCTTCCACCAGCCCGATCCCTCAAGCTCCTCTGTAAGAACTGAGCTCAATAAAACCAAGTTTCCTCTGTCTTTCAGCTTTCGGGCTTTATTTCTTTATAACTCAGCTAAAATACACCGATTGTGACCCCAAATGTGCCCCAGCATCCCCCAGGCCAGGTCAGGGCCACGCTGGGGCAGACGCCTGGATTTTGGTGATTCTGAGGTGAAAAGCTTTGAGCAGGTTCAGCTTGTGGGGCTCCCTCTGCCCCATTAAGGGCTCTGGGGACACAGGAAGTCAGAAGGACGTGTCCTGTCGGTTACATGTGAAATATCTGTCACATTTGGCACAATGTGTCCCACAACCTTACTAAATTAGAGCAATTACCGAAAAAAATGGACTTTTTTTTATGGATGCAATTCCAGCCTTGACTTGTGCGGGAAGGTAAGCGATCGGGGGGTTTATTTGAGGAGAAAAGTCTGGAAAACAATGAGGTTTAAGTCTTGGTTTTGTCTTTTTTTTCCCCTCTTCTTTCTCACCAGAAAAACTCGCTCAAGCCAAAGAGGAGAACCTGGGGCTGCACCAGACGCTGGACCAGACGCTGAACGAACTGAACTGTATATGAGCCGCCCGAGGGACCGGGGCCCTCCCTGCGCTCCCCCCCCGGCCCTTCCCCAGCCCCCCTGGAACAAACAACCGCCTTCTCTTCCCAGCCGGGCCCGCGGGGTGTTCCCGGGAGGTGGGAGCGCCGGGGCCGCCCCCGCCCCGCGTCCCTCCTCCTGCGCGGTTCCGCAGCGGTTCCATGTCCCCCCGGTGCCGGCCGTGCCCGGCAGCAGCGTCATCCCGCCCTATGCCCCCCCCGCCTGTTTCTGACGTCCCGTATTAAACACTTTCTCCCCGTTACCGACGCCTCTTCCCGCCCTTTTTTTTTCCCTCTCCGCGTGACGTCACGCTGCGGCCGCTTAAAGGCGTGACGTCGTCGTCGCAACCGCCGCACGCGCCTTCCGTCCCACCCCCGCAGGAAGTGACGCCAGCCTCCGCCGCCAATGGCGCCGCCGCTCACACACCGCCGGCCAATGGAGAGCTGGTCTTGTGGACTTCCGGCCGGGCTCAGCCAATGAGCGAGCGGCAGGCGGTGACGGGCGGCAGCGGCGGCCCGTGAGGCGGCGCGGGGGGCGGGTGCGGGCGGAGGGGCGGTGCCCGGGAACATGGCGAAGACGTACGACTACCTCTTCAAGCTGCTGCTCATCGGCGACTCGGGTGTGGGGAAGACATGCGCGCTCTTCCGCTTCTCCGAGGACGCCTTCAACGCCACCTTCATCTCCACCATCGGTGAGGCGGGGCCGGCGGGTTGCGGGAGGTTCTGGGGGAGCGGGCTGGGCCTCGCCCGGTGGCGGCTCGCTCCGCCCGGGGCAGTTGGGTTGCGGGGGGCGGCCTCCGGGGGTCGGTGGGGGGTTCGCGGCCCGGCCTTGCTCCCCGTTCCCCGGCTCCGCTCCCCGGCGGCTCTCGGTGATTTCCCCCCCCCGCGTCCCGGTGCCTCCTGGCCCCGCTGCTGAGCTTTGGGTCGGGCGGGAGGAGGCCGAGAGAATCGAGAGCCTCGTGAGGGGAATTAAGAGGGGGGGAAAAAAAGCCTTAATTTACTTTTGCGACAGCAATTGGGAGTAATTCAGTTGCTTCTCTTCGCAGGGATCGATTTTAAAATCAGGACTATCGAGCTGGATGGGAAGAGAATCAAGCTGCAGATCTGGTGAGGGGTCTCTGCCCGGAGCCGGGGTGTCCGCGGGGTTGGGGGGAGCCGTTATCCCCGCTTCCCGCAGGCGGGTGCTCCTCAGCACCCCGCGGCGGCTGGCAGAGCTTGAGTGCGTCGGAAAGAGCGTTCAGTGATATTTAAGCAGAGCTCTGGGTGACGGTGCCCGCGGTGCGATGGCGCGGGTTGGGCTGAGCCTGGTGTTGTCTCTGTTCCAGGGACACCGCGGGGCAGGAGCGATTCCGGACCATCACAACCGCCTACTACAGGGGAGCCATGGTAGGAGCCGGGGGGGTGATGCTCCATCCAACCGGGGATGGGGGGTTCAGCTGGGTCCAACCGTCCGGGTTTAACGTGGGATGCACAAGAGGGTGTCTCCTCCAGGTACAACCTCTGGAGTCAGTCAGTCAGAGGGTGCTGCTCCTGCTGGGAACACTGGGGAGCTCTGAGGAGAGGTCTGGAGGAGAACTGGAAACAAACCACCTTAACAACAGTCTGTGTCGTGTTGCTCCTTCCTGCTACAGACACGTCTTTAACTCTTGCTTAAACCAATTGTCTTTCTCGTTCTTTAGGGCATTATGTTAGTCTATGACATCACCAACGAAAAGTCTTTTGAAAATATTCGGAACTGGGTCCGGAATATCGAAGAGGTAATTCCTCTATTTACTGACTCTATATTAAAGGTGCTGTTGCTCCCTCTGAAAGCAGTTGAAATGGAATTGCTTCAGAAGGTTAAGTTTCTTTTGAATGCGTGGGCTGGAGGAAAGCTGGGAAAGAAATTGAGTGAAAACTGGTAAGACCCTCTGGAAGGTGCTGGTTGATAATGGTCGGCCGTGGGTTCCCCTGCTCACGAGGGGACCTCGGGGTCTGTGTTTTGCTGCCAGGACGAGGTCTCTGAGGGGTGGGGGTGTGCAGGGCGCACACGGAGAGACCCCAACTCAGGGAAGATGCTCAGCACCAGCGTCTCCGTGTGAGGAACTTGCTGGTTTGCCTCCTCTCTGTGACAGTGTTTGTCTAAAAGCACCCAAGTGCTCGCTCTGATGTGTTTGTGTCTCAGCACGCCTCTCCAGACGTGGAAAAAATGATCCTCGGGAACAAATGCGATGCAAATGATAAAAGACAAGTTTCCAGAGAGCAAGGGGAGAAGGTAAGTGCCGGAGCTTAAATGTGCTTCAACTTCTCAGGGTATAAACCTTGCCCTTGTCACTGTCTCTGCACTGCTCTGCCCCTGGGGGTGTTTCTGAGGAGAACTACTGAACGTCTCCCGAGCCGTAGTTCCCCACTTTTCCTGTACATTTTCCCATTTTCCTCTGATAAAAAGATGGGAATTGTCTGCTCGGGGGGTGCTGGGTGCAAAGCAACAAGTTGGATTTACTTAGAAAAAGAAAGAACCCCAGGGTTGGAACTCAATGATCTTTAAGGTCCCTTCCAACTCTAACCATTCTATGATTCTATAAAGTTTGACACTTGGGAAATGTCTCTTTTTGGGCAAAAGCCACTGAGAGCAGGGAGATGGGATTGTATTTTCTGAGGGAGGCTGTAGGTGAAGGTAGGCGAGGTGTGTCTGTGCGCTGTGGATGTGACAGGAGTGACAAGGTGTCTGTGCAGGGGACAAACAAACAGCCAAGGAGCAGGGTCAATGTCTGGGGGGGTGTAGAAGAAGCAGCACAAAGCCCGGCAGGAGGAGATGTTAATAGCAAGGAGATCAAGTTCTTAATTTTTGCTAATTGTTCTGCCCGAGTAACGCCCTGCGCGATTGGTTGCATTCAGAGCTGTTCCCACAATTATCCAACTAACACACCACCTGCTTTTGTTCAGCTTGCTGCAAGTTTTGGGATTAAATTTATGGAGACCAGTGCGAAAGCGAATATAAACATAGAGAATGTAAGTACTGCCGCCTTCCTCCTCCATTTATGGTCTAATTTGGGCATTGGGGGGGGCTGGGGCTTGGAAAGGAGGTGGCAGAGTTGGAAAAAGAGCATTAAAACCTGGAGGGAGGGAAAAAAAACATAAAAACGTGAGCAAGTTCAGGAGGGGAAGCAAGTTATTGGTAAACAAAGATACTGGAATCTATTTCATTCACTGTGTAACACTGAGCTGGTTTGTTTGTCCCAGGCATTTTTCACTCTCGCAAGAGACATCAAAGCAAAAATGGACAAGAAGTTGGTGAGTAACCTTTACTCTGTCCATGCTGTGTTAAAATAGGGGAAAAAAAAAAAAAACCCAACAGCACGTAGTGACCCGCAGTGTGTAAAAAGTACTTTGTGGTCTTTTCTGTGAAGGTCATAGACATTTATTTTTAGTTTTATCAAGATGCACTCTGACCTTGGCTTATAAACATATCAAAGTTGTCTCTGCGTTTCAGGAATTAGCTGAGATCGTTGAGGTTTTCTAAATAAAAGTATCTTCTGTTTGTTTTATTGAAAGTCAGATGAGTGGGGAAGCAGTTTAATGCCCTTGCAGTCTGAAAAAATACTTCATTATATATTACAAACGAGACCTGCGAGAGGCCCCACCTGATGACTTCAGGCTAGTGCTCAAACTGGTGTGGGTAACAATAGGCAAAGAGCTAATTGTTTTGATTATTTCACCAAAAGCATCCTGAGAAATGATTGGGTTCTGTGTTGTGCACCAAATAAATATACGTGGATGTCAGTTTGTCCCCTATGAAATGAAGCTGACAAGGATTCCTTCTGCACTCACTGAACATTCCACCTTCACATGGAGCTGGGATATTTTGGGTCTTGTTGACGATTCCCGTTCCAGCAAGAGCCAAAAGTCCTGTCATTTATTTATTTTTTTAAATCTCAGCTGTCTCTGAGTTTACAGAAGGAAGGAGAACGGGCGCAGCGCGAGTATAAATAAGTAACTGAATATTCTTTGCCTCTTCAGGAAGGCAATAGCCCACAAGGCAGCAACCAGGGAGTCAAAATCACACCAGACCAGCAAAAGAAAAGCAGCTTTTTCCGATGTGTTCTTCTGTGAGGGACACGGCCTTAACCTGAGCAGCTGCTCAGCTGGACTGGACTGTGCCTCTTGTGAGTGAGAGTTCCTCTGTCTGTGGACATTTCCAACACACCTTGTCACTTTGTGACCGTCTGAATAAGAAATTGTTTATTTTAGTAATTGTCTGACTCTTCAATTTTGGAGATGAAACTAGTTTATTTTTGTCAGATTGCCACTGGGCACGTGTGCTGTCTAGCAGAGGGAGTACAGATCAGACCTGACCTGGGACACAGCACCTCTGCTGACAGGCTTCCATCTTTCTTTTTTTTCCATTCATATCTGTAACGTATCCCAATTAGAAAGATTAAGTTATGATCAAAATAAGAAACTGAACTGCCAATGTTAATAGAGTACAGGTATGTGTAGGTGAGACGTGTGTGTATCCAGAGATGCATCCGAACATCCCAAAACTGCACTCAGGTGAGCACTACAGAAGGTAGAAGGAAGCTTCCTGCATCTCCACCTCTTTGCTACTACAGAGAAACCCCTTCATCTGCCTCTTCCTTATTCAGTCGTGTTATTCCAGACAATCCACAAGTACAATTGAAGTTTAAAAAAAAAAAATCCTCCTCAAAGGAATCTCTATTTTTTTAAGAAACCAAAGTGTGCTGTAAATAGGACGGATCCCCACCATCAGGAGTGACTTTATCTACGTTAGACTTGAGTAACCAAGTGTTCCAGGTGTTCAGACACAATTAACAGGAGACAACAGCTCTGGTGAGTCCCCCGGGAAGGATCTGTGCTCTCTGCGTGGAGGAGCAGCCCCTGGCTGGGGCAGGGACACTCTCTCAGCACCTGTCACCTTACCATGGACACCTTTTCCTCCTCCAGCTGAGAAACGACTCCAGATCTGTCGGGATGTAGTAGCTAGTTTGAAAATCGTGACAAGAAAATGTATTGCACTGCTTCCAGTTGTGTGTTCTCACACACACACTTGCTCACGTATGCAAATAAATGTTGCACATACGAACACTTTCTGAAAGCAAACCTTTTTGAGCTGAGTTTTGCTTTGCTGCTGGGTATCGGTCGCTTCAGATTCCAAGCAGCAGCAAATCTGTCAATAGCCAGCATCAATGCAAACGGCCTTGAGTCCTCAGTGGAAATATCCCCTCTATTTATTCCTATAAACACAGTCTATTACATTCCAATGTATAAAATGTAACAGCCAATGAAGCTCCCAGGTAGTTAATTACCCTCTGAGTAATTAGTTCTGAGGCTGTGAGCCTGATTCCTAATTAGACTGACAAAAGGAACCAGTAAGAGCCATCTACTTCAGAGTCTGCTGTCGAATGGTTGGAATTATGGTATATTTAATTCAAGTGAACATATCAGCTGTGTCCTGCAACTCACTGGAATTGTTAACATGCTTTTGTTTACATTGACAACTGCACTTAAAGGTAAAATTAAAGCTGATTTTAAAGTTAAATGCGCTTACTCACCAGTTTTTGTTTTCTTCAAGTTTGTGGTATTATATTCTGGCCTCAAAGTAGCACTCGTAAGTATTGCTGTAGTTAAAGCTCTATCAGATTCATAATTAAACTTTACAAATCTGCAGTGTGCACTTGGGTTCAACGGGAATATTGCCTGTTTTGCTAAAATGGAAAAAGGAAATTTTACTGTTTAAGTTACTGGTTTATAAAAATGCATTTTATATGCTATGAATTCTTTTTTTTAACTAGCTAGTGGATTTCAGTGAGCTCTGTTCACGATTAAAATCATATGTAAAGCTTTCCTCTAACCAGAACCTTATGATGGGGATTTTTTTTTTTGTTTACTTGTGGTTTTTTTAGCGTGAGGGTTTGCTGAACACGCACCGTGGTGGATTCCACACAGATGTATTTGTAGGATAAAACCATGTTTTAAGCTACTGAAGAGCCTTCTGGTGGCTTTGTGCTTCTCTCAGTGCACGCTTCAAGGCATAGTTAAGGCAGAGCTGGAGATGGGAGGAGCGAGACAAAGGATGCTTTTAAAGAAAGGCTTTGTGTGTGTTTCAGGCAATTAGTGAGGCAGAACCAGGGAGGTGATTACAGCCCAGTCTGAATGCTCTTTTCCTACACAAACCAGATCTGTTTAATGGTTAGTTTCTGGCTGAGGAATGAGTGTGGATTGTGGTGCATCCATCCTTCTACTTTAAGGTAGCTGGATCTGTACAGCCAGGCTTCTTTTTCAAAGTGACAGGAAAAACAAATGGTTACACAAACTTGGTATCACGGGCTGTCACCACAATAGTGGCTGTTGCCAGCATGTAAATCAATAACTCATCTTGAGATGAGAAAGAAAAACCATATTAATCTACAAGTGATTAAAACTTAAAGGATGGAGATGTGCATTTCACTCCCCGTTTTCTAAATCTCAAGTTACTCTCTTTGCATTCAAAGCTGACTCTTTGTATGCAAATACCTTTTGTTTAAACTGATGCTGTTGATTGCACGTGTTTATATCCCTAATTTATAGCATGATTCCTTCTTCCAAAATGATTTGGTTTACTCCATGACTAACTGATTACATTATTGCCCCATCTCAGGAAGTTTCACGCAGTCATCACTGTACTTCCAGGGACTCTACACAGAAATTAACCCAATTTCTGGGTTAAGCAATTACCCAGAATTGCTGGGTAAGCAATATGAAACCTAAAATGCAAGTGGGAGATGGAGAAAGGTTAGAGATGCTGCAGTTGTGTGTGTGCTTGGCTGTGTCACTACGTATGGACATCAGGTCTTGGATCAGTACAACATGGAGTTGATGTTTCCATTTCCATTAACTTACTGTGGTTTTTTAAGTATGAATGTTATGAAAAACACAGTGATCGAAAGAGGTACTGTCTAAATCTGTAATGTATTTCTACGTAAGCTTTCTTTAAGGAGTTAAAAAACTGAAATTGGATAGAAGGTTTGTAAAACTGAGGAATTTAAGTGGATATGAAAACCTAACAATGTCTTGCTACACATTCTCAGTGTCTAAATGCCACTAAAATTTCAGGTAATCGCTTGCCACTTGGTTTGTAGAGAAACAAACCCTTTTTTGAGCATGTTCTCAAAAATCTCTTACTTTATTGAGTATCATAGAATTCTGTGGTTGACCTTATTTTTGAGGCTGGCTGCAATATTTCAGCCAGTCTTCGCCCTTTCAGGTGCAGAGGTGGCAGTAGCTCCTCTGTCAGTTGTGATTTAACACCCCTGAGGTCCAGGTCTCGCGCTGATGGGCACATCCAAACCTTCCTTGACATCAGAGCCTTACACCAGCATCAGACTTTATAAATCCTATGGATTATTGTGAGTCTCTTTACTGCTGCTGAGAATTCTTTGGTCTCTCTTTTCGCATGAGATGCTGACGATTGTTAAAGGGTTTAACGGTGATGATTAAGGTGATGATTAAGGTGATGATCGTGCTCAAAAGCTACCGTGTTTCTTGTTCTCTTGGACTGGAACAGGCTGGTGTTTGTGCTGGAGAGGAAACAGACAGACAGCTGCACAGAGGGTGATCTCCAATTGTCCTGGAAGCTTGTAGGGGTTGGGAAATGACTGACATGTCTTCGTTTATAGATGAAATAAAGATCTGTTCAATTGAACGTCGACAGTAATGCGCAGTCTGATTATTTCAGGCTGCTTTATTCTTTGACTCGTCTCTTTTACTGATGATGATTGGAGTTTTTCTTTCTGTAGATAATACAAATTGAGGGGGCTGGTCTCCTGGCCTCCCTGCAGGAACTGTATGCTCTATGTTGAGCTTGAGTGGGGACTTAAGACTTTGTTTTGAGGGGAACTTAATGCATCCCGATATTTTTTAAAAAATAACTGTAAATTGTGTTTTTAGAATGACCACTTCTGGCTGCCACGTTACGACTGCTTTCTTAAATACTTCACATTGATTTTCATGTTTGTATTAAAACCAGAACTCTTTGTTTATTACAGCACTTATGTTTTTACTCTGTTGTACAGGACCCTGAGCACTGCATAAATAAACTTCTTCTGAAAAGAGAATTTTACAAACTTAGTTTGTTGGTCTGGTTCATCATTCAGGTTATGGAGTTGCTTACATAATTTTGATTAACTATAATGTTTTATCAACTATTTTTAAGGGGATTTTACTGAATAAGGCATTTTCTTAGGAATTTTTTTAGAAGTTAAAATTTGATACAAATTCCTTCACTACCTGGTGGTGTCTGAACTTTTTAAAAAACAGTATTTCCCATCTCACTCTCTAGGTCAGATCTGCCCTGTCTGTAGGGAAAGAGGCATTTTTGTTAAGTTACAGGGAAATGTTGATGAAGAAATTAAGGAATTGTTCCTTTTCAAGGCGTAAACAAGAGATGGAGTTCTCTGATTCAGTTACCAGAAATTGTCCTCTTTGCTCTTCTCCCTTTGCTCTCGTGGACAGTAATCTGAGATGAAGTAACAGTTGTTGAAGGTTCAAGAAACGCATCTGTCTACATCTTCCACTAGATTCAGATTCGAATGTGAAATGTGCTGTTAAAAAGAGGAAGCAATGCTCATTCATATATCACTGTTCAAAGGGATTCACTACAGTTAATCCTAGAACTGTACAGTAAACTGGAAACTTTATTTTGCAAAGCACCTGCAAAGAATAGGTACATTAAATGCCAGGTTTGAGTGCTGCTTTGTCTGGGACATCAGAAATCCTATTAAGACGGTGTTACACATTGAGTGAGCTCATCTCATCTACTTGTCAGTGGAGCCTAAGTACCAATATTAACTTTTTTTAATTACGAGGATTTTTGTGTCATGTAAAAAGCACTTTGGAGGTTCAAAAAGCAAGTCAAGAAGCCTCCATGCTTTTTTAAGCATCTGTTTTCCCAGTTTTGCAGAAACGGGTGATGATCTGGAATGGCTGAGGAGACATAAAACACACATTCCAGAGACTTTTGAGCAATTTTGTGTTAGAAATTAAAAGTACTAAGAGCAATTTTGTGTTAGAAATTAAAAGCAAATATTACCTGAGGAAATCTGGAGCTCGTATTATCATGTGCTGAAAGTCTTCCAAAGAGAGCTTGCCATCATTGTCCGCATCAGCTTCATAAATCACCTTTTCACATACAAGGTTAACTTCTTCTGGGGTGAGTTCATTTCGGGTTAATTTGTTCACAGTTTTCTCTAGATCTGATTTGCATATGTAATCATCATTGTTAAAATCTGTCAAAGGAAACAAAGGAGATCAAGGTTGACTGTTGAGACCTAATTAATAGGAAGGGTTTGGTTCTTTTGGTTATTTGTATAAGTAGAACTTAATTCAGAAGTAAAGTCTTGCAGTTATCCATGTTTGTTTGCATAAAAATTCAATAACAAAATAAAAATCCTGGAATCATTTCTTCTTATCTTCCCTAAGGGTAACAATTGTAAATAGCTAAAAGGCTAAACTTAGTTGAGCCATAATTAAATCATTCTAGCAAATCAGTACTACTGACCTAAATAGTATGATGTTAAAGGAAGAGAAGGTCTCCTCAGTTTTGGTGAGAGTTCACTTTTTTTAACATCTTTGCTGAATCATGTAAAGTTTAAATCACACACACAAAAAAAAAAAAAAAAAAGCTGGTTGGTTTGTTTGTTTGATACATTGAAAATGGAATGGCACTGTAAAAATAAATCTTCATATTTGTCCTTGGAGAAAAATGCTGGCAGTGTGTTTCCCTGCCTTCCACCTCCCCCTGCCAGAACCACCCTGCAGATTTATGAGCATCCAACTCCCTTGTGCTGCGTTTTCACAAGCAGCCCCTCAGACAGAAGCATTTCTTAAATGTTTATCAACTCTTGAAATCTGCACATAATTTCAGGTTGTAAATTTTGTAGCAAACCCTAATCCTGAATAAGTAAGAGGAGGGTAGAGACAAAAAGAGAAAGAAGACCAGAAGTTTCTAGAAGAAAGAACTGCCATTCAAATGCAATGAAAATAATGTATTAGAAACAATTTTCACTAGAAATCATTCCAGTGGCAAAATGAGTATCTTGCATCCCTACACGTAGCTGCAGAATTTCCTCAAAGTTTACTTTTTATTCACGTCTCACTCACCATAAATTTTAAAAGCGTAGTAAGCTTTCAGGTCTCGGGGAGCCATTTCACTCAGCACGGAAAACATGTCCAGAAAATCATCTAAAGTCATGTTGCCGTCTCCGTCCTCCGAGAAAACCTCTGCTATCCGCTGCCGGAATGGATTGTCCTGGGAAACACAAGCCAAGAGCAAGGGAAGGTCATTTTTACTAGCTTTTACCTCAGATAAGACATAACTGGAGCGAGATTATTTCTGTTGTAACCCCTTTTTGGCAAGTAATCCCTTTTCTGTGATTATGTTCTTGTCTAATGCTGTATCTGAGTTAGATACAGCTACAGAATTCTTTAACCTTCGTGCAATTTCGGGGAATCACTAGAAGCTTCCAGAAAGACTTTGTGACTTCGGAAGCCGAAATTTATTTCTATTTCAGCCTCCCGGATGAATTATTTTTTAAAAAAAAAGAAAAAAAGAAGAGATTAAACAGAAATGTGTCACTCGATTCTAACAGCATTCCTCTCTCTCTACCTTCAGCTCCGGCATGCTGCCAACCAGCTCATAGGGAAGTGTCACAGCTGGGTGGGCAGTGTAGTCGAGGGGAACTAACTGGGGGGCCAGGTCCCGGTATCTGTAAAACAGCCTGAAACAGAAAGAAAAGCTGCTTTAGGGAATGGCAGGAACAGCGCCGTCGCCAGTTCCCCATCGCTCTTCACACTTTGCATCCTTTAGCAGACAGATGATACAGCCACTAAAATAATATTTAGTATCCTCTGTGGCTGGTGGTGGAAGAGGTGGTGTTAAAGAGAACAAGGTGCTGTAACTGGTAAAAAATAGAAAGCCTTCACGAGGTGAAAAAATGCTTATGCGGGTCAGGGAGCCAAACTGCGAGATACCCTGTATCCAAAACCAGGTTTTTTTTACAAAGTTTCACATTTATTTCTACATCACCAGCAACAGTATTTGGGCACACAGTGTAGTTATGATTTCAGTGTTTATGATAACAAGGCACAAGACCTTCAACCTGAAGGACCACCTAATCAGTTTCCAAGTACACAAAAGGTTGTTACAGGGCAAAAGGGATCTGTTTTCCACACCCACAATGAACGGCACCAAAAATAATGGGCTTCGACTGGAGCATGGGCAGGAAGAGAGATCTGGGACCAAAACTTGGGGTTTTATCCACCCCAAGCATCTTCCTGTTTTTCCATAGAACTCTGGTTCAAGAGGTTGAAAATGTGCATAACAATTTGAATGTAATCACCACTTTTTCAGCCCACTGTTTGCTTCAGTTCTTGTGCCAGAGTAAGGATCCCATTCACAGCTGTTATCAACAAAACAATAGGACAGAATTTTAAAGGGGATCCTTATGAATAATAAATGTCTTATTCATGGCACAGTTATGATTCTGGCCTCTATTTACTACATGGAAAGGCAGGCAGATTCAGATTTCAATTATTACAGAACGATTTATATTTTATCCTGTATAGAATTCATACACAGACATCAAAGTTCTAAAGAGGAACATGTTCTATACAAAACTGTCACTCCTACTCTGCCACTTGAGAGAAATTAGCAAAAAAATGCGTGATGGTGTTTTGATAAATGCAGAAACTGAGCAATTCCCTTTCTGTGAGCGTGCCAAATGGTAGGAAAGGCAATGGTTAGGAACTTCAATATTATGTAGTTACTGTCTGGGTAAGTCTTTTTTACGAGAGGAGAACAAGGTGAGGTTTTCAGGGAAGGCTCTCAGCCCCCACAAACAGAATATTGAACCTGTCTTTATCAGAGCTTTTGGAGTGTTTGATGAGGCTCAGGAAGGCTTTGGGAAAAATACACATTAGAGTACCAGGATAATTATTTACATGAAGACACAAAAACCCCATGAATAATATTTGACACAGGCACTAAGGTTTACATAAACAGGCAAAGTATCCCTAAGAATAACAGTACAACTGAAGCATTTGTCATAAAACAAGGTGTGGGGAACCTGGATATCACTGGCAAAGTATATACTAAAATATAACTTACTACATTTATTTCTGATAGAGAGACTGATACCTTACTATAAAATTTCAAACTCTGGCTCGGTTTAGGTTAGATAGCATAGGGGTTTATATAAAAAAGCAACAAAAATGCTCAGGTGATCCAAAGGTATCACTTTATATTTGTGTAAATCCATTTTTAAATTATTTTTAAAATACCTGACCCTATATGTAGCTCATCTTTATAGCAATTTCTATCCTTTTACCCACAAAATGCAAAACCAAGACTCACCTCAGAATTTCTTTCCTTGTAAAGAACGTGCAGTCCTGTGAAATAAGAAAAGGTAGAACATGTAATGACAGTTTTCAGCATTCATTGGACAAAACTTTTTCCATACAGTGCCTTAAATGAAGTTATATTGTAATGTATGTGACCAAGCATTCAAGCTTTTTCTTTTTGGCATATATGTAGAAGTATTTTATAATCCTTCTTCTTGATGCAAGAATCAAACTGTTACTAAAATATTTGCTGTAATTTGGTACTCCTATTTAATAATTTTTAAAAGAGATTGTTTTAAAAAAAACTTTTGCCATTACTCAGTGCTCTGCCCAAACAGCCATTTAGTTTGTTTTATACCTGGTATGCATCCAGTTGCTCCGGAGTGAAAATGGTTTGTTTGTTGCCCATTTCTAGCTCTGAATGCTTGATCTTGTCCTATCGTTCTTTCTTCAAAGGCACCTTTATAGGAGGTCTGGCTATTTAGTTATTAAAAGCTGTAACAATGAGGTTCAGGTACAGCAGAGGATCAAGTAACCAGCTTCCCTATTCCACAGGCAAAGTATCATAATAAGAGCATTTCATCAAATCTTTAGTCTGGCTACTTAAGGCTCTTATCCAGCATCACTCACTTGTCTCCTGTGTGCACAACAAGGACTCATGTTACAGTATTTAGCCAAACGACTAATTGCTGCTCGTTTGTGTCTTTGAGGGAGCAGGTAGACTTCATGGATCATTCTTTTTCATTCCTTCAGATATGTGTGGTAAATTAACTGAAAAGCGTTAGTAATGTCTGTCTTCTTTAAGAATAAACACCAAATGCCAGAAATTAGTAATAGTGATGGTAACCCCTCATCCTTTACTACCCATTTTCCCTATAATACACACTGTACACTAATGCTAATGGTAGTTTGTACTGGAGATAGTATCTAGAAAGTTCGTTCACTCCATTCTGCATTATCTGCTAATACACATTACCATGAGTTAACAATTATTAGCATGATATGATACATATAACATCAAAAACGCATGTGAATATAGAGTTCATACATGTGAAGAGAAATGTGATGTTGCAGGCTGTGTGAAATATAGGAAACAAGGGGAGGAGGAGGAACTGACTGCACAACTAGAGCATCTGGCAGGCTGCCTTATTGATTGATTAGGCTGTAAAACAGTCACAGAACCACAGAATGGTGGGGGTTGGAAGGGACCTTTGGAGTCCATCTCCTCCAACCCCCTGTCAAAGTAGAGCAGGCTGGATAGGAACACATCCAGGTGGGGTTTGGAATGTCTCCACAGGAGACTCCACCACCTCTCTGGGCAGCCTCTGCCAGGGCTCTGCCACCCTCACAGCAAAGAACTTCCTCCTCATGTTTAGATGGAACTTCTTATACTCAAGTTTGTGCCCATTTCCTCTTGTTCTGTCCCTGGGCACCACTGAAAAGAGCCTGGGCCCATCCTCCTGACACCCACCCTTTAGATATCAATAACTATTGATGAAATCTCCTCTCATTCTTCTCTTCCCCAGGCTAAACAGCCCCAGGTCTCTCAGCCTCTCCTCATGAGAGAGGTGCCCCAGTTCCTTAACCATCTTCATTTCTTGGCTGTTCTTACCGTCTGGTTGGGTGGGCCCCTCGGTCTGGCAGAAAATCTGTTTCCCTCAGGGGATTAACAGCCTCTCTCATCCCCGCGCCTTCAAACAATCAAAAGTTATGCAGAATTGTTCATTTCAGCGTGGGGAAAGGGGTATGGGGAAGGTTGGGGCTGGTTTTGTTGGGTTTTTTTCCCCGGAGCGGCACCGCTCTCTGGAGGTTCGCCTCACGGCGGCTCCAGCTGGTGGCGGTTTCCCCTCAGAGCGGGCGCGGAGCCGGCGCTGGGCCCCGTCCGGCCGCCAGGGGGAGCCGCGGGGGAAGCGGCCGGGGAGGCGGCGCCATGGCGGACTATGAGGCGGTGCAGCGCGGGCCGCTGCGGCTGAAGGGCAGCGGCGGGGCCCTGAGCGCCGGCAAACGGTGAGGGGAAACCGGGGTAACCGGGGATGGGGGACACCTACGCACAACCCGGGGAGGGAGAGCGGGCGGCCGGGGCCGGGAGCTGAGCGCCCTTTGCCCGCAGGAAGAAGAAAAAGGCGAAGGACAAGGCCCAGGTGATGGAGCAGATCGTCAGCAGCAAGAAGCAGGAGGAGGAGAAGAAGCGCGGCCTGGACAAACGGACCCCGGCGCAGGTGGCCTACGAGAAGATGCAGGAGAAGCGGGTAGGGCTGCCCACCCCCCCTCTGGGGGCTTGGGGGGGAGCTTTAAAAACCCTAATGGCCCCTCCCATGGCCGCTGAGGGGCCACGAATGCTGAAGTAACCGGCATCTCCTGTGTCTTCCTCCAGCAAATGGAGCGGATCCTGAAGAAAGCCTCTAAAACCCATAAGCAGAGGGTGGAGGTAAGATAAATCATCCCAATTTACTCAGGCGTGTGGGGCTAGGGGAAGCGTTTCCCCTCTGCGAAACACAGGGGGGTGGTGGGGGGGTCGTGACAGCACTGAATATTCAACATTTTTCTTTCTCCTCTCCCCTAGGACTTCAACCGGCACTTGGATACTCTGACGGAGCATTACGACATTCCCAAAGTCAGCTGGACGAAGTGAAGGGGCTGCTTTTCGAGGCTGGGGACGAGGAGTTGTGCTTTGTCTGGACTTGGTGGCCGTGTAAATCTGCGTGTGTGTACTAGATCTTCTGAACGCTCACGATTTTGTACTGGCTTACTTCATTCTTTGTTGTTTGGGTTTTTTTTTTTTGTAAAAAGAAAACATTCAACAAAGTCTCTTCTTGTCCGATGAGCTCTGGTTTGTGTAGGTGCAGAGGGCTGTGGTTTTTAGTGAGATTAAGGCCAAGATGAATTGCTGCGAGGCAGCTGGAAAGCGTTCCTTTGACACCAATACTTCTCATTTTTGGAAATGAAGAGGCTGACAGCCTCATATGGCATAAGCTTCTCTTCTAAATTATAGGAATTGTATAATTTCCTCCTACCCAGAGTTCTTTCAGGGGTGGGGGGTCTGCTGGAACATGTAACTTTGATGTAACTTATTAAAATGCTGCTTTTTACCCTGGTTTTGGTGCTGAGTTACCTGTAAAAGCAGGGATAGTGCCCACACAGATCACTTTGTGTGTGTGGTTTTGAAGTGCCTTGCCCACCTCCACAATTCTCAATCCCTTTGCCAGGTGATGTGTGTCTTGATGTTTAAAATCCTAACGCACCTCTTAAACCCAAATGTTGTTCTTAAACCCAAATGTTGCTCTTAAACCCCAGTATTGTCCCTCTGCTGTCCCTGGTCAGGACCTGGGTGCTCAGCATCTGCACGGGGCTCCCCCCTCAGCCCCCCTCCTTAGCGCTACCGGTGCCCCAACGGCGTGGGGCCATTTCCCAGCACGGGGGTGGGGAAAAAGGGGATTATTGAATCTCTTCTCGCTGAGTTCAGGTGTTCTTCCGCTACCGGTGCGCAGTCCAGCGCGTATCCCTCCCCGCAGCAGCTGGATCTCGTTTCGTCACTTCCTACCGGAAGTGCCGTGCGGGAAGCGGAAGTTGGTGTGTCTGCGGCCGGGCGAGACGGCGGGCCGGGCGGGAGGCGGCGGCGGGGCGATGTCGGCCAGCGCTGTCTACGTGCTGGATCTGAAGGGGAAGGTGAGGCCCGGGCCGCGGCGGGCTCCGCGGGGCCGAAGCGTGAAGGGCCTGCGCGGCCGCGGGGCTCGGACACGCTCCGGGGTGTGAGGGAGCCCGGGATGGCGGGGCCCCTTCGAGGTCTGTAGGAGCCGCTTTCCCCTCCCGGCCCCTCGCTGCCAGCCCCGGTATCCCCGGGTCGTGGCCGGTGTCTCCCCGCAGTTAGAGATGCTGCTGGTGGCAGATGTGCCATCAGGGCACTTGGGCCTGAGGTAATTAATCTCTGCCGTAATCGGAGGCAGTCTGTCTCAGGGGAGATGCGTGTTTTCCCACCTTAAAAGCGTTGTTAGGCAGTGTGCAGCGATGGGTGGAGAATAACTCTAGGAAATACGATTACATGATTTGCAAGAAAGATTGGGATTTGCGTTTTAATCAGCAAAGTATTTTGGGGTTGCGGTTGGCATTTATAGCGTGCACAGTGGCTACAGCAAGGCTTGGGGGCTTTTTTAAGATTACTTAAGGTCTCGTGAAAGAGGAAAAAAACCTTCCTCTCTTTACAGGTTCTGATCTGTCGGAATTACCGTGGAGATGTGGACATGTCCGAGGTGGAGCATTTTATGCCAATCCTTATGGAAAAGGAAGAAGAGGGGACACTTTCTCCTATTCTAGCACATGGAGGAGTTCGTTTTATGTGGATTAAGCACAACAATTTGTATCGTATCCTTTGCGCTGCAAATAGCTCACGTGTGCCTCTAGGCCAAGTTCTGCTGCATTATTTCTGCTGTTTGTGTCTAAATACAGAACCAGAGAATGGTGAAGTGACACAAAGAGCCTCTGTTAAATAAAGTAGTTTTATCCTTTACATCGTGTCAACGTGCACCAGCAGCACAGGGTGCAGAAAAGTCTTTGTATTAATTTTACCCTAATAAATGATTTCCTAAATGTTTATCTTCCTATCTTACTAGGCCAGAAGTACTGTTAATTAGTTAACTCTTTTTTGGCTGACACTAGTTGCCTAAAGGCTTTTAAAAAGGCACTGAGTATAACTTTTTTTTTTTTTTTAAATTCTGTCTTTAAACTTATATTCCTGAACATCCTTTATCAGTTGTTGCAACTTCTAAGAAAAATGCTTGTGTATCACTGGTGTTTTCATTTTTATATAAAGTAGTTCAGGTGAGTATGACTTTTCAAGAGTAACCTGTGTCTTCTTTTCAGTTCAGTCTAAATCTGCTCTAAATAGAAGTGCGTAGAGCTTTTGCATTTTTTAAACAGCTCAGTGGTGTTAGCGGGTTTTTTACTTTGTATTTGATTATTTTATAAAACTGTCTTTCTAATTGCTAATAATGGAATTGATGTTTTGTAGCTGAGTAGGCAAAGGCAGTGACACGAGGCTGTAAGTAGTTGCACAAGAGCTGAGAGCACAGAGGAGACTTGTGAACTTGATGTAGCATGAGTTGTGCTTTATCGTATAGATCCCCTGTTTGGTTTGTCTGTACCTGGCATGACAAATACTTTCTCCAGAATAAATATTTCTCATAATAGAGTTGCTTCTAGGACTCTGTAGCTCTCTTTTTAATTGTGGTGGATTTCCTGAGGCTCGTGCTGTTTGTGAATTTTAAGGGATTTGGTTTGGTGCTTTTTAAAAATTATTATTTTGGATGCAAGGATACATTCTGAATGTGCTGCGGTTCCCCAGTTAATGTCCTCCTTCTTCCCCTCCCTCCTGTCATTTTGTTTCAGGTTTTTTCTGAATATTTCAAGGAGTTGGAAGAAGAGAGCATTAGGGATAATTTTGTTATTATTTATGAGTTATTAGATGAGCTTATGGATTTTGGTTATCCACAAACCACTGATAGTAAAATATTACAAGAGTAAGTATCATTCTGCATCACTCGGTGCCAAACCACTTGCAAAGTTTTGAGCATTTTGCTCTATAGAAACAAATATTTTGGCTTGGTCTAGTTATCAAAAAAATTAATGCTTGATGAAGTGTAGCTTTGTGGTATCAAACTTGTAGTTATTGCTGATGTGAATCTGACGTTAAAGATGCTGCAAAAATATAATTTTTATTTCTTTCATGTGATTTCTGTGCTGTAAAGGTACATCACTCAGGAAGGTCACAAACTTGAAACTGGAGCTCCACGTCCGCCTGCCACTGTTACAAATGCTGTTTCATGGAGATCAGAAGGGATAAAATACAGGAAGAATGAAGTTTTCCTGGATGTTATAGAGTCTGTTAACCTTTTGGTAGGTACCTTTCAATGAGAATTGTAATAGGAAGTGTTGAAAAGGGCTTATTGTCTGAAAACCTGCAAGGGTACAAGAAAAATGGACTGTGGCTGATGTTCTGTGATGTTCCAGACAATGTCTGTCGTTAAGACCGAGTACCCGTAAGGACATTGAGTAGACAAATAATGCTTTACTTGGCTGCATTGCTCATTTCTGATATGTTCTTTACCCAAAGGATTATTAAGCATTGGAACAGGCTGCCTGGGGAAGTGTTTGAGTCACCATCCCTGGAGGGACATAAAAGTTGGGTAGATTTGGCCTCTGGGGACATGGTATAGTGGTGGCCTTGGCAGTGCTGGGTTAACGGTTGGACTTGATGATCTTAAAAGGTCTTTTCCAACCAAAGCAATTCTGTGATTGCTTTCCTTTGTCTGTGCCCATCACCTCCCTGGCCTAATTCTGCTCTGGTGGATTAATTTCTTAGGAGAAAGACATCCAAGAAAATCTGGGATGTGAGGATGGGGTGGGAGTGTTGGTTGATGTCACAACGTATCCCATCTTACCTTTCTGTTCTGTTCAGGTCAGTGCCAATGGAAACGTGTTACGGAGTGAGATCGTTGGATCCATTAAAATGAGAGTCTTTCTCTCAGGAATGCCAGAGCTGCGCCTTGGTTTGAACGACAAAGTTCTCTTTGATAATACAGGCCGTGAGTGTTTTGGTGATACCTCGGTAATCATGACAGATGTTATCTGGAGTCTTATGGTTTGGGATGGTTGAGGTTCAGCTGAAAGGATTTGTTCTAAGATGATAGAAATACTCCCTTTATCAGTGTAGAAAACCACATTAGGTCTTGTGTGACAGTACCAAGTGAAGATGGAATGCCATGGGAAACATCTAGTCTTCATCTCCTTTTTACTGGGACTTCCAGGACAGGATGGAGAGTTGGGCAGTGAGGACTCTGATGAAATTCAACACGGGCAAGTGTAGGGTGCTGCACCTAGAGAGAATTCTCCCCAACATGGGGAGAATAACCCCATGTGCCAGTACAGGTTGGGGTCTGACCTGCTGGAGAGCAGCTCTGAGGAAAAAGACCTAGGAGTCTTGGTGGACAACAGGATGCCCATGAGCCAGCAATGTGCCCTGGCGGCCAAGACCAATGACATCCTGGGGGTCATCAAGAAGACTGTGACCACCAGGTGGAGGGAGGTCATCCTGCCCCTCTGTTCTGCCCTGGAGAGGCCCCATCTGGAGCTTTGGGTCCGGTTCTGGGCTGCCCAGTTCAAGAAGGACAGGGAACTGCTGAAAAGAGTACAGCAGGGGGCCACAAATATGATGAGAGGCCTCCTCTTATGAGGAGAGGCTGAGGGACTTGGGTCTTTTTAGTCTGGAGAAGACTGAGGGGGGATCTGATCAATGCCTGTAAATACTGAAAGGGTGGGTGTCAGGAGGATGGGGCCGGTTTTTTTCAGTGGTTTCCAGGGACAGGACAAGAGGGAACGGCACAAACTTGAGTATAAGAAGTTCCACCTAAACATGAGGAGGAACTTCTTTGCTGTGAGGGTGGCAGAGCCCTGGCAGAGGCTGCCCAGGGAGGTGGTGGAGTCTCCTTCTCTGGAGACATTCAAACTCACCTGGACACATTCCTGTGGGACCTGCTCTGGCAGGGGGTTGGGGGGATGATCTCCAGAGGCCCCTTCCAACCCCGTTTCATTCTGTGATTCTCTAGTCCTCCAGACCTGTACAGGCTGGAGAAGGGATTGGCTAAAGGGAGGAACGGGAGCAGACAACTGCTTTGCTGCGTAACTGGCCAGGATGAGACCTAATTTGCGTAGCACCTTGAAATGTGTGTTTCCTGCTAGGTGGCAAAAGTAAATCAGTAGAACTGGAAGATGTAAAGTTTCACCAGTGTGTTCGTCTCTCTCGCTTTGAAAACGACAGGACAATTTCTTTCATTCCACCCGATGGAGAGTTTGAACTGATGTCCTATCGCCTCAACACCCACGTAAGTCTGGATGTATGGATCTCCACTGCAGGGCTTTATTATAGGAGAATGTTTTAGATTGTAGGCAAAATTGCTAATAGCTTTCTCTTGATTTTATTTACTTATTTTTCTTAAAGTATGGGCAGCACAGTAGTTTTCAGCTCAGCCATTAATAGCAAAGCTTTGTGCTCACTCTTCTTGGAGGAAGTAAGATTGAGTTTAGCAATAACTTGGCCATAAGTCTCTGTCTTTTCAGCTGCTATTGAAACTGGGTCTGAAATACTGTTTCTGTGATGTGGGGGGTTTTTTGTTTTTTTTTTTAAGCTGACTACATGATGAAATGTTAAGCACAATGAATTGCTACTCTGAAAACAGCAGTATTTTTGTCATTTAATGTGTTTGGTAGCCACGGTGAGAATGGAAAGGAGGATTGGACTTTCCATTTTAGGAAAGGAAAGGAAAATATTCAATATAGAGAATGTCTATAATACACAGCCCTGATAGGAGACAACAGATGAAAATTTTAGCATTAATTTTTTTTTTTTATGCATGGTGGTTTGAATTAGAGTCATTTTTAGGGCTTGTCATAGTTCAGTCCCTAGTGTATTAAATTATTAAGTATTTTGGATTGCAAGTGTTATTAGTCTGAGACCTACCATTTTAAGCCTATAATTCTTGTGAGGCTTAGTCATTGGTACATCAACGCTTGCTCATTTGTATATTTATTTTTTTAACAAAAACTCACAACTTGTTTGTCATTTCGAACACCACTGGCTTTCTGTTTTCTGTGGGGCTCACGTGTTGAGTGTAGTTTTATGGGGAAGCAGCACTTTAATGACTGTGTGAAAGTAAAACCTACAGCTGTGAAGTGTTTTTCCCCCTCAGGTGAAACCACTCATCTGGATTGAGTCTGTGATTGAAAAACATTCCCACAGCCGCATCGAGTACATGATTAAGGTCAGAAGTTCTAAAATAATTATGGCTAATTTTAGTCTCTCATTTCTTTTCAAAGCTTGACCAGCAGCATGTGTATTTTTCCACGAGTATTTAATATTTCTGTGGGACTTGCATCCTTTTTAGAACTTTATTTATAGGTAATGATCTCTGTGTTACAGTTCTGTTTCTCAGTGTGTCGATGGGGCTGGAAGGGAACTGTGTGTCTCCCAGCTCTCTGAACACACCAGTGTTATGGAAATACTCAGAGGCCTGTTTTTCCTGATTTTTCTTCTTTAGGCAAAAAGTCAATTTAAGCGTAGATCAACTGCCAACAATGTGGAGATTCACATTCCAGTTCCAAATGACGCCGACTCGCCAAAGTTTAAAACCACTGTTGGAAGTGTCAAATGGGTTCCAGAGAACAGTGAAATTGTCTGGTCCATTAAATCTTTTCCAGTAAGTGCTATTTTTAGTCTTACCACCTAATAGTGTAATAATTACTTAATGTTAATATTTTATGAACATTTAGACTCTGCCTTAAAGAGATTCTAATAGTATCAGGTAAGAAGTGCTGGCCTCTTCCTTTCCTCCTTTGGATGAGGGTTTGGAACTTGCTAAGAGATGTTTAAGATACTGTTAGTAATTTTTGTTTTACTGGGATAATTTTTCAGAACTGGGTTAGGGAGCACATTTTTGAGTGATGCCTGTGGATGGTGTAATCCCTTGGCCTGGATTTAGCAGCAGCTGGTTTAGTTTGTCAGACTCTGCTTCTTGGGTGGTTCCATGAGCTCTTCCAAATGGTGTGGCAGTACAGCTGGCTGTCACCATTCTGTCAGTGGCACCAAAAAAATGAACTTTTTTTGTTGTTTTTCCTCTTTGAGTATGAAACTTGTTCTAATTTGATCTGCATCTTAAAAAAAAAAAAAAAAGCATGTGTTTTTAACATAAAAACAAGTGTTCTCTTTTAAGCCCTAGAGAAGAGCTGAAATGAATAGTGGAGTTCAGCAATTTGACATTTGTATTGTTGCAAGCTTTTTATTTTTTGTTTCAAGAAGAAAAATAAATGAAAAGCATCTGTCCCTTTTGGGTAGGGTGGAAAAGAATACCTGATGAGAGCTCACTTTGGACTTCCCAGTGTTGAAGCTGAAGATAAGGAAGGAAAACCTCCCATTAGTGTAAAGTTTGAGATTCCATATTTCACCACTTCAGGAATCCAGGTTAGTATTTGGAAATAGAAACGCTGGGAAGTTGATGGGCTGGACTCTGAACACACGAGTTTATCTCATCATCTTGATGATCCCTGTTCAACATTGTCCATGAAATATATTTTTGACCAAAAGAATTTTTTTTCTTTTGTGCTTGGCTGACATGGGAGACTTTATTTCTTAAGATACCTTTCTTTCCAGGTTCGCTACCTAAAGATAATTGAGAAGAGTGGTTATCAGGCTCTCCCGTGGGTTCGTTACATCACCCAGAATGGAGGTAAGTGGAAAGCAAGAGATGGTAGCTCTCTCCCAACTTGCACTTTTTATTTCTGCAGCACTGAAACACACTGAAACACACAAAACCAGTTTGCTCACGTTCTTGAGTGTTAAACTATATGGTTTAGATACATGTTAGATTAAGGTATGCTGCTTTTTCCAGGCATATTTTTTGGTGATGAAAGACCCGGTGGGGTAGCTGAGTAATGCTGTTGAAATATTTTGTAGTTAAGTTGGGATTTGGTGAGATTTTTGACACAAACATTTAAAAAGAAACTGCTCACGCATACTGTTCTGCCAGTTTTGAGATGTATCTACTAAATCTACTGTATCTCCTAAAAGATACCAGATCATTTACAAGTAAAAGCAGTGGGATTTTTGAGGGTTTGCTTTTTGTTTGTTTTGTTAATTAATTTTTTTCCTGGCTTGGAAGCATCACTGCCTGCAGTTACCTCAGTAGCTTTAGAGCCTGTTTTGAAGGCCGTTCTACGCAAAGATCTGTTTTTATTTTATATTGCTTCATCCCAATGTGCTGATCTGCTTCACTGCCTTCAGTGAGACAACTTATTAAAACTGGTTTGTTTGGGTTTTTTTTTCTCCCTTTGCAGACTACCAGCTTCGAACACAGTAAAGCACCTCACAAGCACCACAGATGACAAAACTTCAGCCCTAGAATTTGTTTGCAGAAGCTTCTGTGGTACTGAGAGCTGTGAATGTTGTTGCCAAGGGTCTTGTTTCTGCAATCTTGGATTGGCAGGTGAAAGATTGGAAATTTACTGTTTTCAATAATGTGTTTTGAGCATCTTGAACCATTAGTATTGATTGTGTGAATATTTATTTCATTCTTAGAACATGCTGATCTTGCTGCTAAATGCTAATTACATTAGGAGTAGCAGTTGCCTTGAGGAGCCAGGGATACAGAACGAACCTTGAGAATGTCTTGTCAATGCCTTGTCCGTTACATTCACAAAGTTTCTAGGATTTTAGGGTCTCTGAAGACATTGGCAGCATCATGCTACAAATTAGGGAGACGATTGTGCAATTAAATGACTGCTGAACACTTGGTTGTATTTCGCCCAAGGTATTTATTTTATTTTTTTTCTGGGCATATGGGTGCCTTAACTCATTCAAAGCTCTGTTAACTTATAAAAACTTAGGGACTATGAGTTGAAGCTATCCAAAGTAAAAAAAAAATACCATTTGCTCTTTTTGCAAATTGGCTTCAAACCAATTAATCTGACAGCACAACTTCAGTTAAAGGGTTTAGAAACAAATATATAGATGTGTTAAAGACTAAGTTAACTGAGACCAGGAGATGGTGAAGGTCTCTGTGGAAGCAGGATGACGGCTGGCTCAGGTCAGTGGAAACACAGACTGAAGAGTTTCAACCCTCTGACACCCCTAGGTCGTGGAAACCCTATGCTAATTGACTAGTATTTCCTTTTTTTAAAAAAATTCTGTTCATAAAGCAAGTTCAGAACTGTAATATGTAATCGTAAGATCTTTCAATTTTGGAGGTGATGAAATTTGGTAGGAAGATTCAGGGGAGGTGGGGGGTGGTGGTGTTGTTTTTCCAGATAATAGTAATATACTCCATTCCTCTTCCTGACATTGATTGTTGTTTATGAAAAGGCTGATAAAAATACTGTTGCCATCTTTCTTCCAGCTTGCCTTTATGTTAAGTTACAGCAAATATTTCCCTTTTTTGCTATAGTTTGCTAGAATTGTTTAACTCTGTTTGCCCTAAGGGTGATGCTTGCTTTCTCAGTCTTTTCCGTTCGTAAGCAACTATTATTAGAACTTCCTGGCAGAATGCATAACAGTTCAGAACATTATACTTAAAGGTATTATTTTTTTTACATGCTGTTTCATATTTTTTCTGAGAAGCTAAGATTGGCATGGGTGTACATAGTTATTTTGATTTTTCAGGAAAATTTTGATGGTTATCAGTTTTTCTTTTGACAATTTTTTTTTTTTTTTAAGAATGTCTTGGGTTGAACTTAGTAATTCTGATGTGCTAAATTCAAACCACTGAAATCTAAATCTATATCCACAAACATGATGTAAGACACTGTGCACAAGGTTCTCCTCACCACTCTGACAGTCCTTGACTCTCCCTCGAGACTGAGAAGTCCTTGTCCCCACAAAATCCATGTAGACTATATATAGAGAGATATGTGTGTATGCAGTATATACTATTAGCAAAAAAAAATGAACTAAATTCCCCTGAGATGCAGCTGCTGTAAGGTTTCAGGGAGGACTGGTCTCTGAAGGCATCCAGGCATTCTGGTTGGGCAGGGGTAGGTGTGCACAGGGATGTTCTAGAGGAAGGTTACTGTAGTTGTCACCCAACGAGCTCAATGTTGAAACAAATGAAATTATCTTGTTCAAGATTTTGGTTCCACTACTCACTGTCATTTGAACAATTAAGCTTATGACTGGACTAAACATCTTGATATTAAAGCTGTAACTGGTTGACAAATCACTTTCCAATAACTCGATTCTTCAAACTGTTCGCTTCAATTATTTGCCTGTGAAATGTGACTTTTAATAGATTCATTTCTTTTTGTTGAAAGTTGTATCTTGCGGACCAGAACAGTATTTTATTTTTTTTTTCCCTCGTATTTTGTTGCAATTTGGTTTGAGTTTGATGATGGGGCATCAGCCGTGTTTGTCTGGGAAGTAATAAAGGGCCAAAAGTCCTCTTGGAATCAGTCGTGCCTCACTCATGCTCTGTTTGGTTCCATCTACGATAAGTTGTAGCCTCTGAGCTTGGAGCAGCCTCAGTTTTGGTGGGAGCCTGGGTAAGTGCAACTGAACTTACTTTTATTGTAAAAGCTGGAAGGATTCATATTCCTGATTTACCAACCACCGACAAAATCTTTGCTTTTCTAGTGTTGTCTCCAAAAATTTGCCCATGCACCATAAAATCAGTGCCTGTTTGCACCCTCTGTCTCAGAAAGCAATAAAAAAAACCCACTTCTTCATCTGTTCCCTGTGGGGTCCCCCCGGGCAGAGGGGCAGGAATGGGGAGATGGGGGGTGTTATTCCAGCCCAAGCTCTCGTTCAAGTTTGAGTTTTGCTAAGTTTTGTTCTTAGAGCAACTGCTAAATCTTTCTGGTTTCTGCCTGAGATGGAAAAAAAGTAAATGTGATGGTCTGCCACTATGGGGCAGGTAAGTGATGGAGATAAAATATTTAAAAAGATAATTTGCATAAGTCAAATGAGCGGTAACGCATCTCATCTGTGTTTTCAGCTCAGTGGGGTTTCCTGCCTATTTTCAGGTTACGTGGGATTTGGAACATAAAAGGCTGAATTTCAGCGTCTCTGAAAACACATCTCTGCTCGGGCCCTGAGCCTGCAGAGATTAAGTCTTCTCTGTGATCATGTTTTTTTGCACAAAGTTGGGAATCGGGTTATTTTTCCTCAGCAGCCTGAAGTGTCTCCCTCCTGAGCACACAAATCCAACCTCAAATACACATTAATTAATTAATTGCTAACCTATTGGATAGCTGTTCCTGGAGATGCGCCAGCGGCGTTCCCCCCGTGGAGTGAACAGGTAGTTTGACTTCCTGCAGCACTCTGTGTGTGTGTGTCTCACCTGGCCTTTCCTGGAGTGAAAGATTACAGCAAATTACTGCTTTTTTTGTTTTTCCCCTCCCCTCCATGGCCAGCTCCACCATTAGATGGCGATCTGGGCGCACCACACGCTGCTCATTAATTAGCAACTCACACACTCAAACACGATCTACAAAATGTGTCTTTGGAGTTGGAAGGTATTATTTTTATTTTAGTTCCTCCGAGCTCAATAAAAAAAAAAAATCAAAAAATATATATACATTAATTTTTAGACTGGTGCTGTGTGATCTTTGGAGCTTGGTAACTTCTCAATCAAATTTGACAGTTCTCAGTGTCTCAGTTCTCAGCTGGGAGGTGGACACTGGTGGTGATGGACACTGCTGGGTCACAAATTAAGACTCACCTCATCAGCTGATAGCTCCTGTTTGATACAACATATGACAGAGAGTATCTTTTTTTTTTTTTTTGATCCCCACTTGATATCCTCTATTGAGATCAAACTAGTTTTCTCTAAAAGAAGCCAGAACCCACCTCCCAATCAAGTAAAACGGGTACTTTAGAAAAGCTTCACCCCAACTCTGTCTTCCAGCTGGGGAGGTTCTTCCATTGTTTCTCTTTTATGTGTTTCTACTCTTTCTTATTGCCATCCATTTATGCCTGTGTGCTGTTTGGGCTGCTTAGATTTGCTTCCCAACTCTCATCTGAGCTGATTTTTACTTACTCATAGAGAGAGACAACACGACTTGAACCGCTTGGTTTGGGTTGAAGAGCTTACACCTGTTTGCTTCTGATTTTGTATTCTGTGACCAGAAATGGGCTAAACCTTGGCACTCTTGTCCCAAAGGCAGTGTGTTGCAACTCTTTCAGTGCTGCTTTTTTTTTTTTTTTTTTTTTTTCCCTCCCCCCCCCCTGGTGGTTGACACCCACTGCTCTTTGCAATTCAGCAGCCCTGGCACCGTGAGGGCTGGTGGCCTTGCAGAAAATAGCGTGAGAGAGCAAAGTTAAGGGCCAATATGCATAATCTTAATTGCTATGGTAATTAATCATACAACAATATCATTTATGCCAGAGGAGAAGTTGTTCGGAAATCGTGAACGATCATAAACCTTCTTTTTTTTTTTTTTTTTTTTTACGATGAATTTTGTGCAATCTGGGCTGTCACACGAGTCATGCCCTCCCTGTGCACAGATAAAACTTGTTTCTCTTGTAGTTACAGCTCGTTGCCTTGACTCAGCATTTAGGAAAGTGCAGTTACTCATGGCCCTGCCTCTGCTCAGAGGCAGGAGCTTCCCTTTTGTAGTTATTTCACTTTGTTATTAGCGCAATAGTTAAAAGACTTCGTGTCCTTCCCCGTTTCCTGGTGCCCTGACCCTTCCCAACGTGACCATTGCTCGGAGCAGCAGCAGGTCCCACTGTCTTCCTTGAGCACCAGCTCCTCAACCAAAAAGCCCAATGTGTTTTAAAGATAGGGAGTTGTAGCTAAAGTTGGTTCTGTGTTTTATTCTCCTGAAAACGAAGGATTCTTGTTTATTAGGGCGCGTTCTGGGCTAAATTCCCAGGAACTTGGTACAAAAAGCCATTTGACGCTGAGAGCATCGATAGCCCCGTGAAATCAATGGTATCAATGGAAGATTAAAGCCACTTTTCCCACTTCAGCTGTTCTGCCACTGCCATGGATGTTGGCAGAGCAGTTCAACCAGAGGATTTGGATAATTTTTGGGTTTAATATCAGAACTGATGCCCAGCTTAACCCTATGACCTCTCTTTCCTTCCCCTTCTTCTCCCTTGAAGCTGCCAACTTTCTGCTTGCTGGCTGCCCTGGTGTTTGCAGCTTTGCACTGGTGCGACTTGTCGTGCTGTAGGTGGAATTACTCTGACTTATCCTAAATAAATAAATAAATAAGGACTGAAACCCAGAGGCTGGTGGTCAAATAAATAAGCAGAAACATGCCTGAATCAAATGATGAGCAACATGAAGAACAAGACGCTCACAAAGTCAGCGTGCTGGGCTACGGCCCGTTCTGGAGAAAATTTTGTAGGCTTAGTTCAAATCTTGGCTGTGGATTTGTACCTTGGATCAAAGTTTTGTTACAGGCCCTTCTCCAATATAAAGCAAAGAAATGTAAAACAACAAATATCTAGTGAAATCCAAACACAATCTGCTCTATGTTATGCTACAAAAATGAATGAACTCTGCCTCCCACCCTCTCCCACTGTGACTTGCTGTGAATAAGCACTGCTCAAAGGAAACGATCGCAAGAAGTTCTGCCTCTTTCCAGCAGGAATAACAATTGAGCAAGAAAAAAAAGCACTGACTAGTTTTATCTCTGCTCTTCCAGTTGGGCAGGTAGAGGTGAAGAGCAGCAGTGAAAGGACTTGCCCTTAGCATAGAACTAAACCCCAAATATTCAATTATGAGGCTTTAAAAATGTTTTCCCATTAAGTTAAGAACCCTTTTCTGACTGAGACTTTCTGAGACCATCTGAAGCAGCGTGGTTGTTCCACCATGGCTTTTGAAGGCTAGAAGAATATCTAGGGAAATGGGACAGACCAGGCTAAATCCATTAATTTCTTATTTGTGGATCTTTAAGCCAATGGGTTACAAATCACGATGGACCTGGTGGATGACAAGAAAGGCTCCACAGAATGATTCCTTACCAGCAGGCACTGGGTTGGACTGTTGGGGATCCAAGTGTCAAGCCTCTGCTCCAAATAACTCTGAGGGTTTTTTCCACTTTAAGCCTTAGTTCAAGAGCTTGTAGAAGCTGCTGGTTCCTCCCCATGTTCCTGCACTTGGGGAGGAATAATCCCAGGCACCAGGATAGGTTAGGGGTGGATCTTCTGGAAAGTACTACAGAGGAAAAGGATCTGGGAGTCCTGGTGAATGGCCCAGAGTAGGGCACCCAAGATGATTAAGGAATTGGAGCACCTCCCTTACAAGGAAAGGCTGAGAGAGCTGGGGCTCTGTAGCCTGGAGAAGGCTGAGGGGAGACCTCATCTACATTTACAAGTTCCTAAAGGGTGGGTTGAAGGAGGATGGAGCCGGACTCTTTCCAGTGGTCCCCAGTGACAGGACAAGGGGCAACGGGCACAAGCTGGAACATGGGAAGTTCCACTCAACAGGAGAAAAAGAACTTCTTTAGGGTGTGGGTGACACTGGAAAAGGCTGCCCAGGGAGGGTGTGGAGCCCCCTTCTCTGGAGATCTTCAAGCCCTGCCTGGATGCTCCTGAGTGATGTGCTCTGGGCAACCCTGCTTTGGCAGGGGACTTGAACTGGATGATCTCTGGAAGGTCCCTTGCAACTCCAATAATTCCACAAATCTGTGAATTCTGGTGAGTATAAAGGGAATGAGGGATCCAAGAATCTCACACAGCCCAGGAACAAGAGGTCCTGAGTTTCTTCTTGTATCAAGATTTAGTAGGTCTCACCATAAAGGCTTTGTGAGTGGGTGAGCAAATGCCAGTTGGATATCGGGTAGACCTTAATTGTGCATTGGAAATCCCTGAAGCTCCTGGCATGCTGTGTTCCACACTCTGTACTGGTGACTGCTGCGATCCGGCCAAAGAGTTGGGACAAAGCTACACAGACAGGAAGAGTTTGAAGAGACTTCAGTGTCAAAGTTGGAGAAAAAAGACTGGGGGATGTGAATGAGGTCTGGTTAGAAATGCCAACCTTATAAACAAATAAAGTCTGCTTTTAAATCTTCAAACATGAAAAAAAAAAGTCTATAATTGAAAAGGGATATGTTTAAAATTGAGAAAAGAAAATATTGCTGGGTAGAATTCCACCTTTTCACGATATTTGTTTAGAAAAGGACTTATCAGCCAAGCAGTGCCCCATGTGAGGTAGGAACCCTTTGCTGGTACCGCTGAGCTCTCATCTACGTCCCAGTCACCTCCAACGACTCCCTGGCCAATAGGGAGCACATGGCTGCAGAAGGAGTGTTTATTTTCTTGCTGGCTTATTTATTAAAACAAAAGCACAAGACAGAGCGCTTCTACGTGTTGTGAACTCTACAATTGTTAACGTTTCCAAGAGGTCATGAGGGTCCCAGATAACATTAGCAGCTAAGTGCTATGTTGTCCTTTTGTGTTATCAACAGGAAACATCTTTACCAGCACAGGAACTACAGCTTTGTAATTGGCCTGGTGCAAGAACATGACAGTATTTTCTCATCCTATCAGGACTCGGATATTTTGGGAGCTGGTATATAAAGCGCACGGCACACAGTGTCTTTTGGACATTAGGAACAGGTTCATGTCAGAAATCAGTGTGCTTTGCTATTTTAGTAGTTGCTATAGTTGCAGCATGAATGATTTTTCTTGCCCTGCGTGGTTCAGGCTGGTATTTCACTGCAGTTCATACGTATATTTTTATTATTTGAGTGCAGGTGGACATATTTAAAGTAATTAACATGGTGATATAAGCCTTGTAAAAAAGCCTTTAGCAAATAAACAACGTATCCATAAATCATATCAGTGCAGGCCTTGTTTAGTTTTCATTAAATACTTGCAGACTTCTATGGTGTGGGACTGAGCTCTATCCAAGCAAATTTCAGATTCACTAGATGATAAAATGTTATATTTGGGCTCTGAAATGAGAAGCGTTCCATGCGCTGAATGATCTATGTGTTGAAAGGAACAGCCCTGTTGCCTCATGGCAAAAAAAAAAGTCCAGTAACATCTATAGCTAGTATTAGATCAGAACAAATAGCATTTAAATGGAGCTGTAAAGAGCTGAGCTGGAAGGGGGCCAATATTGCAATTAATATTCTGTACAGAATTACACCACTCGCTGATTATAGCAAACCTCATTCGGGCCATTTGATAAAGCTGGAGCTGTTTTTCCATCGCTGCCGTCGCTGGTTTGATCCAAAGTAACTGTAACCACCGAGAAGGAAAAATGACAACAAGCAGCCCCCCTGCTGTGATGATAGCCCAGAATTTGTCCTAAATAGTGAATAATGAGAAATTCTAATAACTGAGGGGTTGTTGTAATCCTGCAGAATAAACAGCACTACACTACCTTTACTGCACTAATCCACAACTGCTGTTACAGAGTTCCCAAAGTCAGATGTTAATAACTTTTATACCACTCTTCAATATTCCCTGACTTCAGAAATTGCTGTTATTCCTATACAGCAAATTCTTCAGTAGAGACAGGCAAAGGGATCATTTTGTTCTCGCTAAAACTGACTTCTACCATGAGGAAAATCAGAGCTTTGTTTTCTGGTTGGTCACAGAAGCCTCATTGGGCACCCAGCAGCATCCCTGGCCGATGCTGGTCTGGGAAGTTATGTCCCAAAATGTCCTGACATCTCTGGGGCCAC
>BJBW01004137.1:207323-230696 GCA_004320125.1 Scolopax mira | reverse complement strand
AAGTGCCACATCTACACGTTTCTTAAATACCTCCAGGGAGAGTGACTCCACCACCTCCCAGGGGAGGCTGTCCCAATGCCTGACCACCCTCTAAAAAAAGCTCACATGGCTCTGGATCGCTCTGCAAAAATCTGTCCCCAAACTTATCTCCATGTATTGTGTCAAATACCAAAAATATCAGGGGCTGATGACAACAGGAGTTATTTCCGAGGGACTGACACAGTGCATAGATGGGACAATGTAAGAGGGTGAGTTGTTGGTGTTTTTTTTTTCCCCCCCTTGCTCACTCTTGCAACACACTGGTGGAGATGGCGGGAAAGGAGGGAACATTTTGGTCTTCCTGACTTCAGCGTTTGAGTAACGCAGCTCTCCGAGGCACAGGGTTGAAGCAGCTTGCTTTTTTCCAAGCAGTATTTTGTGACAGGATAGCCAGAAGGGTTTCCAATTAATGACGTGAATTTTTTTTATTATTTATTTTTTTATTGGGGATAGGAACACGAATTCAGCAGAGAAATGAAACAGCAGCTGCAATGGCTGGAAGTTAAAGCTCAGCAAAAGTCGAGTTAGAAAAGAAGCGTGTGCTTCCAGCAGAGCGTGTGTGTGTTTGGATGCGTGTATCTGCTGCTGGAAAAACTGATGTGGGGAGAGCTCAGAGGTCCTTACGTGAAGATGGGGGGTTTCTCCTCCAAAAGATGCACCTTCTCATGGGATGCAGCTCATGTCCATGGGCGTGGGCTGCAGCGTGATATTAAAGGTGATGCTAGAAAACACCACAGTGGTCCCTGGCCTCCAAAACTTCAGCGTAATCCTTCCTAGAGGTTTTTCTTCCCCCCCCGCTGAGCTCATCAAAGCTCCTGCCCTCACAAGAAGCTGCACACCTCCACACTGGGGCTGAATTTCCTGCAGATGCCATGGGACATCCCCGGCTGAGAGCAGGGCACCGGGCGCTGAGTCAGTGCAGAGGGAGGCTGGTGCCTCCGTGGGCAGCCCCGCGGCAGGATTACGTCTGCTCTCGGGGAACTTCTCACCCACGTTTCCTGCACGAATCCCGGGTGAGAGCGGTCGTGTGAGGGCACGGGGGAAGCCAGCAGCGTGGGAAGGCACAATGGGGCATGGTATGTCCTATGGCAGCTGGTACCAAAAGCATTCTGTTCCCTGCCCTCCATCCACATCCACAGCCCACTGCTGGAAGTAGCCCCTCTTTTGCTGGACCCAGTACCTGGTATTTTCTCCCCTTTCCCCCTCCAGCACGTCTGTTACCCTATCCTTTGCCATATGGGTTAGAAGCTGTTGGCTTCCTGCTTGCCTAGGGGATGTTGGCCTCACATCTGCTGGCTTCCATCTCCTCTCCCTATACCCACAGACTGAGAGAGAATAAAAATGTTACAGCTGCTTTTCCGTGCATCCATAGAACATTTCTCTCAGTGCCTTCTCATGGTCCAACATTTCATCGTGCCCCGTGCTGGAAACCATCAGCCACAGCCTTCAGTTCAGAGCCATTAGAAAGTGCCATAGCCAGAGGAAAGATGTCAAACCTATAGCACAAAGGTGAGGCCATCTCAGGGCACCGGAGGAATTAGCAGGTGCCAGTCACAACAAATTCCCACCAAGATGGTTTTTCTGGCGGTGTGAGTCTCCACGGCTGCAGAAGGTGATGCAGAAGAGGCCATTTGCACAGCGAGGCACTCTGCCAACCCTGCGTCCCATAAAGCAGAGCTTAAAGGACTGGGAATAAATCTCTGGGGGCTTGGGGAACGGGGCATGACGGAGCTATTGCCGAGAGCAAAGGTTTGCATTTTGCTGGGGCCTGGCAGAAGCGGTTGCTGTTCTGGAGCTGCAGCACGGAATCGGTGCCTTCTGCGAAGGAAACGTGGGTACAGCTGCACTTTGCTCACAAGAAGGGTGAGGCATCCTACTTTAGGTTCAGCACAGCAAACCTTCTGCAGGGCTCTGGGAGGCTGCAAAGCACAAAGCTTGTAGCACCCTCAGGGTGGCAAAGTGCCTGGGGCTGTGATTCTTTGCCTCTTTTTTTTTTTTTTTTTTTGGGTCACTGTTTTTATCTTGATCTGCACCAGGGGAAGGACAGTTGCAGCTAATTCCCACGGGCCTGCAGAACATCAATGAAATAAAATAGAAAAGCTCCTTAGAGAAAGGCAGGGAACTGTCGTCATCAGCGTGGCTGAAAGTGAAAAGGCTGAAGGCCCCTTTGGCCCACATGGGGAGGGGACCATCTTCTTGTTTTTCTGATACTTTTGAAAAGAAACAAACAGCTGCTTCTCATTTTCTGCCTCAGCAGGGGTGGGCGATGGGGCTGCTGTCACGGCCGTGTCCACGCTGCACGAGGCTGTGCCACCGCTCAGAGAAAGCAGGGAGCCAAAAGCACCCAGGAGCAGGGAGAGGGGCTGGGAAAATGTCCTGAATATTCATTTCTATTGGGGAAAAAAAAAAAATACAACCACCACCACAAAGCCTTAGACTAAAAGCAACTGGGCACCTGTTAATTCCCATTCCATACCGGGGCGTTTAACCTCTTTTGCACTAACAAAGAGCCAAGGCTGAGCACACCGCAAAGGATAAATGAACCTTTTCTATTATTCTGTAGAAAAATGCGCTCTTCGAGTCTTCTGTAAAAATACCTTTGGGCAAAACAGATTATTTTGACTTTGGACCAAACATCATTCACGAAACGCTATGCCGCAAGTTTGGTCTGAAGGAAACCACACATGATTTGACTCTTTTATCTCGTATCAGCGGCGGAGAGCTCAGTGCGGTTACAGTTCTCCTCATTTCTGAGAAGAGAGGATCGTATTTAATCATTGTGTCAGTTGGCACAAACACCATGTTTGTAGTGAAATGCTAAAAACCAGCACATTTATCTTTCCCTTGATCAAGATTTGTACGATAGAAGCTCTTAACGTTAAAACTCATCAGTAATGAAACATTTGAAGGGCTCAGCTCCCCAGCTTGTTTACTGTAACTTATTTTAAAGAATGATCTGACCTCTCCTGCCTAATATAACAAATACACTATCAGTAATCTCCACCCAAGGGCATTCGTTCCTTGGCAGACTTCGTTTTGGCTCTAAGATATTATTCCTGGACTTTTTTTTTTTTTTTTGGGGGGGGGGGAGGGGGGAATATGATGATGACTAACTTGCTTCACCGAGCAGCACATTTCAAAATCCAAAGTGCCTGTAGGGGTTGCCTCGTTGCACGTTCTTACCAGCTGCACGAGTGGAGAAGCCAAGAGTAATTTGGAGGGAGAGAGAGAGAGAGATTTTGCAGCCTGGGGAAAGAGCTGTGATTCCCCATCCGACCCACAGCAGAAGGGCCAGGGAATGTCACCCCCCCAGTTCCTGCAGCGAGCCCGTCACCTCTGCTCAGAGCACTGCAAATCTAGAGATAACCTACTGCATACACCAATGTTATATCACCTGCTGCTTCAGCAGCCCCGGTACTGACCTGCCCTGATTCCTATCATTTTATTGGCACTGACTCATGCCAGGGTATCGAGAAGTCCCAAGCACAAGAAAGGCTCCCCTGCGCCACGAAGTGAACCAGCACCAAAGGGGAAAGGCAGTCCTTGCCTAAAGAGCTCACTTATCACTCGCTTTTACATCTCGCTGGGTTTTAATCTCTTTTTGTGGGGTCAGCATCTCTACAATACACACCTTGCCAATGACAGCAAAGGCTGAGAGCTCAAGGAGACAGGCAATGAGATTGGTGGGTGCTCAGGCTGCAGTTTCAAAGGCTGCAATAAGTTTGAAGAACTGCCTTTCTGAGCTATTGGAGCTCTCAGAACACCCAGGGAAGGAGGTTACAACACCAGGGTCTCGCAGCCTGGCACCCAGGCACTGCAGGGACAGGGACTGGCATGTCCTTCTCCAGCAGCATCTTGCCCGGCCACAGCAGCACCTGCCAAATCCAAAGGGAATCATCACGGAATCATGGAATTGTTGGAGTTGGAAGGAACCTTCTAGAGATCATCCAGTTCAAGTCCCCTGCCAAAGCAGGGTTGCCCAGAGCAATCACTCGGGAGCATCCAGGCAGGGTTGAAGATCTCCAGAGAAGGGGACTCCACACCCTCCCTGGGCAGCCTCTTCCAGGGCTCTGCCACCCTCACCCCAAAGAAGTTCTTGCTCAGATTTGAGTGGAACTCCGTTGCTAACAGTCACGCTGATTTACGCTGTGTCAGCTCAGCCCCTGCCTCAGGTGCTGTAACAGCAGCTCACGGTTCACGGGACCGGTGCTTTCGTAGAGGTTTGAGTTTCGGTGGTTTCTAACGACTTGTTCGGTTGATATGAAATTGTGGAGGAGTTGAAAACTCAGCTGTGCTGTTGGCAAAACCCAAGCCCAACAGCCAGGTGAAAAGACAACACACAAGGCAGCGCTCAGGCTCCACCACGTCCCTGAAACAACCAGGGATGAACCCAAAGCTGCCTGTTTTCCTCCTGCCACTGAGATCCTGGTGCCAGGGGCTCCTGGAAGGTGTCTGGCCATGCTTTGCAGGATCATCCCTTTGCAGGAGCACCTGGGATGAAGAATTGGGCTGCTTCTCTGCTGCCACAAGCCCATTTACTTGGGAAGAGCTGCCACATGGCCAAAGGCAGTGGGAAGATGGAAAAGGCACAGCATCAGCATCCCAGTTCGTTGCAGCCCTCCCCACACCCCAGCATCACAGAGGGATGGGGCTGGCTTACACACACATACATGTGACAAGGGGGTTTGGGGTGGGTTTTTTCACCAAAAATAAATCAAAACATTTAATTCCAAACCCATGCACTATGGCTAAATTACTTCTTTTTGCACAGATGCTTCTGCCTATAGAGTCAAGAGCCCTTCTCCTGTTGTAGCCTTCCTCCCACGCACCGCTCAGATAAAATCCCTGGGTTTGAGTGTATATGTGTGTGTGCATGTAAATGTAAGTTACATTTATGTTATATATATGTATAGGTTTTATATATGTAATATATATGCAATTCTGTCAGAAAGCAATGACTTAACTATGCTTGCTCCAAAAATGAAGTACCAATAAAAGATAGATTTAGGTCTATAACCAATAGAGTTATGACACTATAAATCTCTATCAGCCAGGAAACTGGACCTTTGCTAACGCTAATGATTGCAGCACCTCATACTTACTGTCCACGACAGTATTTTATAGAAAAGCAGAAATCACCGAGTGAGAAAAAAAAACACCCCAACCTGAGGCCAACACAGGCAGCTTTTTCACTTGCTGCTCGTGAGGAGGGAAGCTTCTTTAATTTCCTTGGCAGCTGCAAGGAGCGGGTGTGCAGCCAGTGGCCAGCCCAGCTGGAGCTGTTTCCCAGCATGACCATCAGGGAAACGGGACCAGAGATGTGCACGTATCCCAGTTTCACTGCCTGGATGGCATTTTGGTTATATCCTGGAAGCTTTTCTCTCCCTGGAGGCTTTCCTCTCTCCTGCCTTGGTGCATCTCAGAAGAAAGGAATTGAACACCCCATTAGAGCAAATGGAGAGCTAATGCTCATATGGTTGATTTAATACTTCGATACTATGTTGATTGAAGCCAGATACAAATCCTAAAGACAAAGCCATACATCCTGAAACATTAAAAATGCTCTATTTCATCTGTCATCCTGTATCAGAGCATTCTGAGTGTCTCAGGCTCAGGAAGGCTTAAGCTTCTTTAGACATGGCCATTTGGGCTGGGTTGCCAAAGGAGCATCTACAGAGAACCAGGATAAACCTACCCCACGAAGAGCCACTGCTGTGCCCCCAGGCTGGGAACCCAGGCAAAGTGCAGCTCAAGCAAACCTTGGTATAAAGAAAAAAAAAAAAAAGAAAAGCAACACAAGACATGGGGAGAGAGAGAAGGTGCTTGGCACCTCTTGAAGTTTTTCTGCAGGTGGCTTCAGTTTCAAAGCCACTTGTGTCCTTTACTACAGAGTGTGTGGCTGTCCACAGCCCCTTGAGGTTTACTGACTGACTGTGAAGCTGCTGGAGCTAATAGCCCAGCTTTATATAGAAGAATTGCTGAGAGCACTGAGAGTCTTGCAAAACAGCCTGGGTGGATTCAATTTCAGCTTCACGATGAGCAAGTAAAGCAACAACAAAGGCCCGTAGCTTCAGCCTTTGAAGGCAGGGAAAAATAATACTTCGTTAACTTCTTGTTTAGGAAAAAAAAAAAAAATGTAGAACGCTTCCTTTAATGACACATTAGCTGACAGTGGTGCTTGAATGAATCTTTCATAGTCACCGATGAATCACTGGATGGAAGTGCAGGGACAGACTGTTCCTATCTAAAGGTTGCCATTCCAGTGTTTCACTGCCACCCGAAACAAGGTGCTTCTCTTGCACTTGCTCTCTCTCAACTCACCATCACCAGCAATTCAGCTGCTCCAAGCTCTTGCAGGGCTGATCAGCCCCAGACCACCTCTGGTAGCCCCAGAGGCTCGTGTGTCACCAGCTGAGCCATGGGCCAAGGCAGCTCCATCCCCAGAGCAGGCTCTGGGCTCTCGACACCCTTCATTGCCACCACCACGGCCGTGTCACCACCACCACAGCCGTGTCACTGCCACCACAGCCTGTGCTTCTCATTTTGGCAAGCCAAGGTGTCTCTGGAGCTTATCAGGCTTTTCTTCCATTGTATTCCCTCCTAATGCAGTTCATATGTTTGTAGACATTTCCCTTCGCAGGCATCCGTTCTTTCCAAATTCCTTACATTTTAGATTATATATCCTTGGTTTTGATCTTTTGCATTAAAAAAAAAGAAATGCTTTCATTTGAAGCTTAACAGTGAGGACTTGGTGCATCTGCCAGAGCTCCTGGCACAGCTAGCGTCCTGCAGGAGTAATTACTTTCCAGTGAGTCTCTAAAATTGCTTATTTACTTTCACTTGTATGCCAAAAATACTTTAAAATCAGGACAGTTTTTTCCAGTTACACAATCACCAGAAATATCTTGAATCCATACACTTCCACTGTGGTTCAATACTCGGTCTGAAAATAATCAGAACCGTTTATAAAGTACGTAAAAAAGTGTTCTCTCCCAGAATTAAGGCATCAGAAGCACAGCTCCGTGTGTCCAGGAACATGGAACGTTACAAAGCAAAACCAATTCCCCCTCTTTTATAATAACACAGGGAAAAGAGGAGGGCAGCCAGTCTCTGCTGCTCTTCAGCAGCTTCCTGAGTGGAATTATCGCAGCCAACCACTTCTAGAAAAGTTCTTTCATGTCTGTTCACGTAGGGTTTATTTACTGCTTTTGGAAAAAAAAAAAAAAAAAAAAAGACAGTTGATTTCTGACAAGGCGTGCAATTTAGGATATTTTTCCATTAGAGCTTTTCAATTAATTGTAGTTAATTTAGAACATCAGAGTAACTGCTCCTACGCTTTCAGATTTATCAAAAGCACTGATAAAACCTACTTTTCAGCAATTCTAGCTTAAGTGTCGGATGCCCTCCCCTCCCTGTCTTGAGGGCACAGGTAACAAAACGTACAACGATCTTCCAAAGATCTCAAAGTGCTTCGCAAATTGAGGGCTCTGTTTGTTTTCCTTACTCATGCATATTTTAAATTCCCTTTTAAGTTTCAACGGTTTGCATGGGTGTAATTCAGAACAGACCAGGGCCGTACATATTTTGCATACCAACAAGTTATGTGAGTCCAGTTTCTGAAAAAAAGATTATATGAGTGTTATGATGCAGTTGGGGAGTAACTGGCTGGGAAAAACAAAAAAATTATAACAAAACCAGAAGGATTTACTTTGTAATTTTAAGCACATGTTCGCAAATGAAAGCAAGCATTGGGTACACCAACAATGACCAGAATAAAATCAAGCTTTTCTCCAAACCTAATGAAGAACCATGGTCTTAATTTGTAGGTTTAAGTTACTAGCACTCTTTTTGTGTAGGTGTGTATATATATATAAGGCATCTAGGCTTTAAATGATATTGCAAACGTAGAAATAGCATGATAAACCTTCAAAGCCGAAATAAAAAAGAACCTGTGTTTTAACTTAGTGTTGAGTATTTATACAGCCGGCACCATTTAGTCCGGCATGTTTGAATGAGTGCAAGTCTGTGGTTGCAGTTGTGTATAAAAATATTGTAGCCTGCTCCTGCTTTAGGAACTAAACTTCAGTTCCCAATAGCTCCCTCTGTAATTCTCTTTCCAAATAAAAGGAAGAACTATTCCTGGCTCGTAATGGTGTATTTCTGTGGCTTCTTGAACTATAATGAAGGCAGTCTGGAATGTTAAAAATTACATACTCAATGCCAGTTCTTAACCCAGGGTAATTTAGGCTTTAAATGTTTTGAAGTTTACATTTTGAGTCTGTTATTGTACAACTTTTTAATTAAAATGTTGCTGTAGTCCAGATCACTAATGCTTCTTGCTCAAAGATCCATTAACATCTATCTTAAAACCACTACTTAGGGAGTTTGATAATTTTGGTATTGAGGGCTAAGGCCATCTGCTTGGAAAATTATTTGGTTTTTATTTGGCTCCTTCTAATTGTAGACATTCAAAGACATCTTTGATATTCCAGCAACGGAAACATCAGTTCTCTTTCTGTAAATGCTTCAGTGCTTGCCTCTACTGTAGATTAAATCTTGACGCAGTTCAAGAAATAATCTGCCAAGCCTGTCACTGATGAATCAGGTTTGGATTTTCCCCATGCACTGTAGAGACAATCTGTACCATTGATGCTCATTACCATCTCTATGTTTTCCCATTGAAAAGCTACTAAATAAATCAGAAAAATGTGACAAGCTCACTTGGGGCTTCTAGATGTCATCATAACCCGATAATAGTTATTCATAGAATAAATAGCACCACGGACTCCTCTTGTTATTATCCGTAGCAGAGACTCAGTAGGCATTTATGTCCTGAAATACGCATTCACATTTACATCCTATGTACAAAGAAGTGAGACTTTTTAACCTGACTTTAGTTCTCAGCTCTCTTGTACCCTATGTAAACAGTGGGAATTTAGGTCATGATCAGTGAGGGATACAAAACCTGGAAGTTAACATCACAAGGCTGGGGTTTTTGTGAGGTTTGGGGGTTTCTGTTGAAGCTGGCCCAGTCTTTGAAGGAGATTCCCCCAAGGATTTCTCAACAAGATCCCCAGAAACATATCAACTGAGTACAGGAATAACTCCACACAATAGCAATGGCTTTGTGATAATTCTGCATTTTGAGGGGGAAGTCAGAACTTTCCAGCTGAAAAGACCTGTGTGCTTCCTTGTGCCAAATAACAATTTAATGACAGTTAGCCCAGGTTTTGAATCCTCTTTGGCCTGAGACATTTGAATAAATATCACGTGTACAAACATACACATACCTCTCTACAGGACACACTGGCTTTTAAGTCTTTCACCGAAGCAGGTCTGCTTCGTCTGACAGCTCATTAAAACCTACAGGAGCCCATAGCAGAAGGACCCCAAAATGTGAAACAAGACACTGACACCACAGTCCAGGAAAGCAGCTTTCTAGCAGCGAGAAGCACCCTGTCCACCCTGAGCCTGTATAATGTACAATTATACAGCTATTATTCTATTTACACTTACTAATTATTGTATAATAATAACAATTTCCAGCGTAGCATCACTGTGATTTTTATGCAGCTCCTTCCATGCACTGCAAATGGCCCTTAATTGCTTAGAGAAACCTCTGGGCTGCTCCCTGCTCAAGCAAGGAAATAAAGTCCTTTCCTATCTCAAACCCCAAGCCCACAGTCCATCAGCTGAAAAGTACATTCAAAAATACGGTGGACCCCATTAGTCTCTGACAATGTTGCCTGTGGAGGTTTCAGACCTTGACTTTTATCACCCTACACCTCAATATTACATACCAAGAGAAGCAACCCCCCCGACACACCAATTTGAACGAGCTTTCTTCATACCAGCCACATGGTTTTATCCACAGTGCATCTCCTGACATGACATGCTATTCTGCACCAGACCTTATTTTTAGCTCTGAATTTTGTTTTTCAGGTGTAAGTAAAACGAGGTGTTATTATTTCCACATAATCAAGGCAAAAACAGTTTCACTTTCTTTGAAGCTTTTTATCTCCCTACAACTGGATTTGAATCTCTGACTTCATCACCACAACCCCAGAGCCATAACCACAAGGCCACATGGTCCCAGAGCTGTTTTTGGAGGTGGTAGTGATGTGAGTTATTTTAGAAGCTGCTAGCTATAAATTTCAGTTATATTTGAAGGAGGGTAAGCTAGCTTTGAAAGTCCTTGGTGAGTCTGTCCTTCAGTGACTAGTGGGCAATTACTGAGGCCACTGGCAAGAGCTGGAATAGAAGGCTGTCCTGCAGTTTCTACCATAAACCACCCAGTACAAACAAACAGCAATTGTGAGCGACAGTTAAACTAATTGTCCTCGTTGGTATTACTATCCCAGGACGGGTTGTGACGCAGAAAGTCAATCTGCACAAAGTCAGTTTTTCATTACAGTGAGCTCCAAATAGCATCAAAACAAGTCAATTTTAGACCGCTTGACTGTGCTTGATAAACGCAACCCAACCACCTTGATTCTTTTTTAAAAAGGCTTCACCCTGACCCTTCAGATCGTGATGCATTTTTGCACTCTTTGTTTCCTGCCTGAAAATAAACCTGAATCTGCTATTGCGTACTACTTGTTCCATAAACTATGCGGGCAAATGCTCTGAGCTATGATTGTAACTACAAAAAAACCTACATTTGCAAAATAAGGATCACGTGCCAAAATGATATCCTGAATTTCAAAGACTTTCTTGCCAAGATTCATTCAAAGGAAGGTGCCACTGGCACAGCCAAAGCCCAGTTGTTTGGTACGATACAAGATAAAAGCCACAAACAAGCAACGAATGAACAGCAGCACGAGTTGCTAAAAGCTACAGAACATGGGATTCAGCTCTTTCTACATCTAGAAATTGTTTACGTCTTTCTTTTCTTGTAAGAATAATTTTCAACTGCAAAAGTGAACCACATCTGTGTGAAACGTAGATAACTTTGGGAGCAAAATGATTTCGATCAGAATAAGGGTCATCTGAGAGATCATTCAAGATTGGGCTTGATACACCCAGCTCCCAGTTCAGCATTTTGGTGTCACTTGTGTGACAGCATTATCGAGAGCAGTAAAACATTAATTGCACTCTCTTCTTCATGATATAGATGACCTTTTCCACTGGAGATGTTCCCACACAATAGCAAAGCTCTGAGGGAAAGGCAGAGGGTAAAAATACTGCTGTCATAGGAAACCAACAGAGACAGTCAACCCTAAAACCAGAATAATTTTTTTTTTCTTTAAGGCATAACTTAGTTGTTCAGGATGCCAGTGAAGAGACTGAAGGACTGAAAAGAATCTTTTAAGGAGGAAAAAGAAAATAGGAAGGAATTCCACAAGTCTGTGGAGCTGGAATAAATAGTATTAACTGCAATAGCTGTCTAAGAACTGGCCCTATTATCCCAGGGTGGGATGAATTCTCCATCACTCTCTCCTTTAAGTACAAACAGAGCCTTATAATTCCTTAGCCTATGTGCACAATCTGGGGATGACTAAAAGTGTGAGGGGAGAATAAACACGTCTTACTGCCCAGCTAGCAAGAAAACAGGCAGGTCAGGGACATCTCCTCCAGTGAACCTGCTCCCAACGACCAGTGTCTGAGGTCAATCCTGGGACCAGAGAGGTCAGGTATATCTTACAGATGATGCCCAGAACAGTAAATAACCTTTAAGGCAGTGCTGACCCAGACAAAGATGAGACTAGTGGAAATACTCCTAGAAAATAAAAAAAAAATCACTTAAGTCTCATGTTCTGGAGTTATCAATTATTCCAAGTGATTATTACTGATAGACATGGGAAGTCACTTCATGGTAAGATTTCTTTGCATGTTTTAAAATGTCAACTCAGGAGAAAATAGCATTCTCAGCACTGAAGGTCAAATCTATTCCGATACTTGAAAGCAGTTTTGGAAATTGGATTCCCTTTGGAATTGCAGTGAAAAATCTGCAAGAAAAAATAAAATACGAAGGACTAACGTTACGCCTAAAACACATGGGTAAAGGCCCTGATAAAGAGCAACTGACCTCTTCTGTTGTCTCTCAGGAAATCAGAAGTCAGTTGTGCCTGTTATAACTATTATTTAATAGTTGAGGAATGGCAGCATTTCGAGACCTGTGCTCAGTGCTGGACACAGGCTTTTTACTGAAGAACTCACAACAGCCATTTTGTCCTGGTTTCCAGGAAGGAAAAGTTGCTCCTGGAGCCTAAGAAAACTGTCACAAAAATCTCGAAGGAAAAAGAGGGAGAAAAAAAAAAAAAAACAACCCCTAAACAAACAAAAAAATCATTTCACTAGAACCCATCTTTGGAAAAATATAAAAATATTTTTCCATCCAGAGAAATAACTATAAATAATGCTTGAACTATTAAAAGGGTGAACGCAGAAAAAGGCTATTTACATAGGAGCATTTTGTGCCGTTTCAGTCTAATTTGTCACCGATGTAGGAGCCTCATCGGTTAGCTGGAGGAAATCCAGAGCTTTCAAAGGTTTTCTGTCAGGGCTTGAAAAGTTGCCAGTTTTTTTAGCGGAGCCGAGCAGTCTCAGGCCTGTTGTTCTCAGAGATTTTGTGAGCCAGGGCCGCATGTTAGCAGGAAACAGAGCCAAGTGGGCTTCCTGAGCGTCTGAGAGAGGAAACTCTGTAATAAGCATGGAGGTTGTGGTTAAAAATAACTCTGGTATATAAAGGCTGTGAAGGATCCCCTCTCGCTCATACGCGCCGCTGCCTCTTGGCCGGCTGCTTCACGCTGATTCCATGTGAATGAGACACTTTGCCATCTCATCGGAGCAGGTGGTTTTTGAGCTGAAGAAGGCAGAAAACGGCCGAGCACAAGGCCAGCGCTTATTTTGCATGGGTTTTTTTTTTCAGCAAGCGGGGTCCAAGGCTTTATTTCAAGAGCGTTGTCAGGCTGAGCTAAGCTGTAGCTACGGGCAGAGTGTTTCGGTATCTAACTTTAGGCTGAAGTAAAAGTTATGTTGAAAAATAACTCGGCTTTCTGTGATATGAAACTCAGAAAAAGGGAAGAGGGTGAATCATGCAAGCGCTTGTGCAATAGGAGAAAGGGCCCCCCCTAAATTGTTACCGCTGGACCCAGTGTGGCTTGGACCACTTCTGCTACAGAAGCCCTAATCCCACCCTGTGCCCACCCAACCCCCAGTGTTGGCCAACTGGAGGAGCTAAATGTGACAACCACCAGCTGAAGGCACTGGCAACCATCAAACCCCGTGCACTGGTTTCTCCCCCAGCAGAAGGCCCCCTGTGCTCCTCCTGGCTAAGTTCATTTTGCAAAGCATTAGGCCCCATCTCTTCTCTTTCAAAGGCGGTGATTTTCCTTGCAAATGAGGGATAAAAAAATAAAATAAAATAAAATAAAAAAAAACCCATACTGGTTATTTGGGAAATTAAGCACCCTTTTCCCTGCTGTAACCTGACACTAACATCCACACTGAACTCCATCCTGAACACTTCTTTGTAGCCCATATTATGCTGTAATTGGCAAAACACATTCTTCCCAGGCTTATATTTTTATTGCAAACATTTATTTGGCACTTTATGTGGCAAATGAAAAGAAAATTTCACAACTCATTCTACAAAGTTGCATTGTATTAGGCTGTCCCTTGAAAAGCATTTTATTGCTCAAGAATAGCTGTAACCGCTCAAGGGATTTCAACAGCATTATTTTCTTAAACAATAATTGCTGTAGATGCTATCTGCTATAGCACCAAATATTAATAATTTTGATCAACCCTGATGACTGGCATTTAATTCCACCCTAGACCTTACTGTCAGCAGTAAGTGTAACTGATGGTGCCTTGAAGGCAACTCAGCTGAAGAATTTGGAGTAAATTTTCAGGTGCATGAAAAAAAACAAGCTGAGGTTTTGTTTCTGAACAGAAAGCATTTTCTACAAGACACAAAACACTGTTCCTTAGCTCAGATGTAGCCAGGAATTGAAATATATAAATAACCTTAAAGGTAGGCATTAATAGCTTAAGGAAAAAACCAATATGGTCACAACAATGACCGTCTGGAAAAAAAAGTCTATCCCAAAATATCCCACTGAAGTTTCAAGGCTTAATCATAGTAATATAACTAATTGTGATCATGGAAAAAAAGAAAAAAAATATATATATACCATTCTGAATACTGTAGTGATCTAAGTCTGAAAAAGACTTTATAGTCCAGGAAGGCAAATGAGATCAGCTGCTCTATACATCCAGCCTATCATGCGAAGATGCCTGTCTTCCTCTCACTGGCCAATTCACTCAGCTCTGATTCATACTTCCATGTATTCAAACAGGGAAAGTAATTCCAGGCAGCAAGCAATACTAATTAACAGTGTCACAGTTAATGAAATGCTTGCTCCAGTATTTCCCATTACTCAACTGCAGGACATATGACTAATAAATAATACAGGTGCAGCACAAAGAAGGTATTTTATAAATGAGAACTAAACCCCACATGTTCGTCACGTTAAACAAGGCTTTCCACCCTACGCCCTGTATGAACTCCTACTTTGTGTGTATAAACCTCCACCTAACAGATAAAAACATACCCTATAAAGATATACTCCATAAGGGGAAAAAAAAAACCCCAATTCTCTGCTTGTGGCTGGTTTTAAGTTTTGTCCAGTCTTCTTTCCTCCTCCCCCAGTTAAAACCTGTGAACTTCAAAATGACAAAAAAAATCTGCTAAGGCAGCCATCTGCGTCTGCCGCGCTGACTCAGACTGCAACAGATCTCGCAAATTAAAAAGAGAGAAAAAGTGCCTCTGATTAGTTCTTTGAAGTCCTCTCAAACAGAATGTTTTTCCTGCACTAATTAAATCCCAAACACAGTTCTCACTTCTAAAACCAGTTAACTCTGCATGTCTTACAACATTACTAATTGTCCCAAGTGGACAGAAGAGATAAGACATCGTTTTACTTTTTCCCCTGTCATCATCTCCAACCAATTAAGCAAGTTCTCTCCTAAAACGCAGACCAGGAAAGACTGGTAGGAAATCTCACACTGTAACACCCACTCTAACCAAAATCAAATGAGCTTCATCTTATTGGGCTCCTGGCCTCGCAGAGGCTACTACATGTTTGTTAATAGTAACAATAATTTTTCTGAATGAAACCACATAGGTACTTTCCGACTTGTGCCCCTCTTATTCCACACCCTTATTACCCATTTCTTCACCAGAGGTTTGATTCTGTAATAAAAAGGATTTGGCAACAACTGAAATCTGCCAGTCATAATCAGTGACTGGTATGTTTCGCTGATACAATTAAACACTCTTGGTAAGCTTTTGAAACTCTGGTATCATTTCACAATTCTGTTAAAAAAAAAAATAAAAATCTCTCAAATGTGTTTTTAATTGACAGCTGAAAGGGACATCTGCAAGGCAGCATATGTGCATTCAACACACACACACCAGCAAAAGCTGGCTGAAACCCAGCTACATACCTAATCAGAGCTGTTAATTAAAGCACTGGCATAAATTGCTTAGGTTTGAAGAGTCCCCAAATCAAAAATGACAAAAAATCATTCACAGCTGAACGCTATCATTCTTCACCCAGCAAACTCAAGAAACAATACATAATTACCTCGATTAAATTCATTAAACAAACAGCTGATTTTTTTACACGATTACTTAACCACGAACGTACTTTAATGATGGGAACAGTATCTTCTTGCCTATTTCTCTGTATAAATCAACTTATTTATTGAAATGCAATTGAAGCTGATTTTTCCTTTGCATGGATGGAAGTCTGCCGAGCTCAAGCCTGCAGTGGATCAAAGTTATCGCCGCTTGGCATTTGCTAATCTTTGTGAATTGAGTTAATAAGACTTTCACTAAAACGAATTAAGATTGCCATCACAATAAATGGAAATGATAGAACTGTCAATAACCGCGCTGAAAAAGCAGAAGTGCTAGAAAATACTTCTGTTCTCTCTTTGGGAAAAAGCCAGATGCTGTATTCGGATCAGACAATAATGATGTTGAAATACTTTCCATTCCAGTAACTAAGGAGGATGTTAAAACAACTGCTACTCATCTCAAACAATATTAAGTTGCCAGGTCTGGGTAACTTATAAGTAAGTGTTTCAAAAGAACCAACTAAGGACATATCCAGATGGTTAATGTTTATTATCAGTCAGTTTCAGAACAGCGGGGAAGCCCCAGGTGACTTGAAAAATGTTAATATTATGTCAATATTTTAACAGGGTAAACAAAATGACCCAAATACGCCTGTCAGTGTTATACAAAGCCAGCCAAAAGACTGGAAGGACTTGATACATAAAAAGAACTACAAATAAAGATGGTTTAGTTAACGACAGAGGTGTTTTAAATAAGGCAGAGGTGCTGATGTAACAAGCAAATCTCTGTAGGGCTGTGCCTCAGCACAGTATGATTTTCACAGCAAAGAAACAAGAACATGACAAATCAATCTGGTGTGCACACGCAAACTGGTCCAAACACAAGCTGATACATCTTGAAATGTAATCTAAATTTTAATCAAGCAGGTTTATTAGTTCTTGATCTTTTTTTATCATCATTTACCATTCAATGTTGTTAACAATGACCTGGAAGAAAACAGAAACTTGTTACTGATAAAGTCCTAGATGACAAAGATCAAGGAAGTTCAACATAATTTGAAGAACAGGCCATTGTTAAAGAATTATTATAACTGCTTTGCTGTCCAGGCAGAAACAAACTCCACACACGGCCACACAGACAAGCTTAGGGCCATATTTCTAGTCATGAAAAAGCAGCTCTACTTTTTGGCATGGACAAAAGTAGGTTCCTACCCCTAAGACAAAAAGGTAGAAAAACTAGGGCAGCAAAATTGCTCTGCTGGAGACAGCAAATGTCCCGTGCCTCTTTTTGAGGTACTTTTTCGCAGTTTCTCCCTTTCATCTGTGCAGCCCCAAATAAGCTGGATTCCTCCCAGTTGCTCCCAGAGTCTCTCGATGCTCCTCATGGCCCCCCATCACCCCCATCATGGCCTCCAGGGTCCTGCTCCACCCTTCAGTCTCACCCCGTGGGTCACCACTGTGACTGTCACCACTGTGACTGTCACCATTGCCATCGCTTAAATCTAGTGGAAAAAACCTTGAGCCAGAACTGAGTGCGGAGCAACAGATGTGGTGGTGGTGGTGGTGGTGGTGCCCTTGAGTGGGAAGCTGAGATGCGATGGAAGAACTGGGAAAGAAGAGGGCTTTACTGGTGAGCTTCAGTGCAACACCACAACTGGACGGGCACAAGTGTGGTGACAGGCTCAAGAGGGGTGACTTGTCCCTGTCTGCTGCTCCACAGTTCCAGTGCTCAACCCTCAAGAAAGACTTTGGAAACATGCACATAGTTCAGAGAAGAATCACAACAAAAGAAAATTTAAAGGCAAACTACAAACTTAATGAGCCCCTTTGACTACAGCTTATCAAAGAGATGGCTTTGCCTCTTGTCTTTTAAGTCTCTGAATGGGAACCGACTCCAATCATGAAAGGGCTGGTCAAAAAGGCTCCTTTATCCAATTAATTCATGATGTTACTTTAATCAGATAAAAAGGCCTTCAGGATTAACTCTCTCTCCCCAAATAAAGAAATGCCTCTTCAAAAAAAACCTGTCTATTTCATTTTATGTGGTTGTTTACATCATTGTTGTTTACATCTTCCTTGACAGCAGAGTCTAAAAAAGTATTAACTCAGAACCTACAGTTTAAACTAACAAAAAAAAAATATATATATATATATATATATAATTGTATAGTTAACAGAAGTATGAGAATTTGAGACGCAGGCAGGGAAATCCTATGATAATGCTTGCCTCATTTAAATATGAAGTGGTTCGTCACAGCGTTTCCAGTATTGTCCTTTTGAACAGTGGTGCTAAGAGGTCTCATTCTCAGCTTGTTTACCCTGCTATTACTACGTTTGCTCTAGGTGCAGTCAGGATTTTCTGAGAACGATCTCATGAGAAAGGAGCTTTTTGTTTGTTTGTTTGAGTTCTGTAATGACTCAGAGTGCTCTAGCAGCCAGGTGACGTGGTCATTCTCACCAACCCATCCAACTGCAGCTTCCACCCAAGGTGCAGCTCCTCACACAGCCCCCGTTTTCATCCTCCTCTTAACACGGGGAATCTTGATTGCAATCGCTGAAAAAGTTGGTTGGTTGTTGTTTTATTTTGTTGGTTTGGTTTTTTTCCCCTCCGTGTAAAAGCAACAACAGAGATAGCTCAGCAGCAACACCTCGAAAAATCAACTTTGCATACAAAAATGGTCGAGCCTACGTTTGCTTTGGCCGGTAGGCAAATCACACATCATTTAGCTCTCCTCTACCCGCAGCAGATTAACAAATACTTTATAATCTCACATTTTTTCCCATTTATACCCCAGTGGCATCACTTCTGATCGATGATGCCATAAGTGAGATCGGTGACAGGGTATGTATTTAAAATAGGCGTTGCATACGAAAAAAAAATAAAAAATAAAAAAAAGGCCAGAAAATGTCAGCACAACGATCGTGGACCAAGTGGAAGGTCATGGCAAAGTTGTACTCACTTCGCTCAGAACTAGTGACTCACAACATAAATAAACTGACATTTGTCTCACCAGGTTTAGTATAGCTATAGTTTTTTAGCTTTGCTGCTTTACTTGAAAACAAAAAGAAACTAAAGGCAGTGAATTTATTATTTCGTGCGCTTGGCTTTCACCCTCACTACCCACTGAACATTTCCTTTATGCAAAGAAAAAACCCAGCAGGGTTAGGTGACAGCATCAGCACGCAGCTATAAACAAACGTCCTTCCAGTGCCTACTGGAAGAGAGCATCCAACTGGAGCTTCTCAGCGAAACCTACACGTACTGCTGTATATCCTAGAAACAAAATATTTTGTTATAGCTGTTGCTGAAATCACAAGCACATAAACCGACACAGACATTCGGGGCGTGTTATCAAGGGAACATTCACATTCATTCTGAATTCATCAGAGTGTATTTTCTTGGCTGACTCACAGCACCATATATACGTATTGTGCACTTACTAACATTTTATTAGAGGAAAATAGTTTACATTGAAAGATTACACAAGTGTGACATTACATAGCTATGAGTCATACATCTTTGTGTACTGTGTTACCATGCATTCAGTGTATTGATTCTGCTCCAGTCACAGAAGTTTGGCTGCTCCTCCTGGCCATCCTGTGAACTTTTAGAATAAAAAGTATAGAAAGTTAAACAAGAGATATTCATTATTTTAAAACATGTGCAGCTATTGAAAAGATCATTTGCTCACCCTAGCAACTGTGCTTTCCTGAGATAGCTCTGCACAGCCACAAACCCGGGATGGGCTCAAAATGCTGCTGAAAACCAGAGCCCAAGGGCCATCATTCCTTCCCCTCGTGGGGCACACAGCGCATAAAAGTGAGAGTTGTTCTCCTACCCGCCTCTGATCTCCACCTCACTTAGAAATCCTGTTAGAAGTTATTGCAAAGGAAATACAGAGGAGGTAAGGGGAAAGCATAGCTCTTTCGCTGAACAGGCTCTCAAAGAATCCTTCTGTCCTGTGATAGATCATCGTTTTTCCTCCTCTAAGAATTGCCACTTTTGCTCTTTGGCTCTTGGGTGGCTGCCAAGCAGCCGTGAGCCTCAAAAACAGGAGTCTGGGGCACGTTATCAAAAATTATTGGAGAATAGCTCCTTCAGACTGGGCATCTGAGCTAGAGGCCAAGGTAAGGGAGGAAAACAGTCTTCCCTTCTGAAAAATCCAGCCCAGGACCATAAACTGGCTACAACCAGAAGAGATCACAGAAGTTACTTACATTATTTCTCTCATAATGTCATAGGGAAACGTTGATTTTGGCAACCTTTGTGCAGCAAATGGAAACTCTGCTAGTGACCTGGACTTCCATTAAACACGAGGCTCCGGCATTTTCCTCGCAGGGAGATGGTACAAGAGTGCCATTAAACACCTCTGTCAGACTCAGATGGGTCCATGAGACATGAGGGTGACCAGAGCCAGAGGTCTCTCGTCACCAGCTCAGCCCCATGGAGCAGGGCACCTGCCTCCATTGCTGTGCTCGTTCCCCCTCCTGCCCCCCACCTCATTTTCTGGGTATGGTCCCACCATGTCCCCCCAGGGACGAATCCAGGCTGTGAGGGGAAATCAAACCCTCCACTCATGGTGTTTTCCTCAGCGTCCCCGGGGCAGGAACCCCTCAGTGTCCCCCATCCCACCGCAGGTCCCTCACGGTGTTTCACACACAGTCCCCTTAGTGTCCCCGGGGGTCGGCAGAGACCCCTGGGTGTCCCCTCAGCTCTCGAGGCGTCCCCGGAGCAGGGTCCCCTCAGCGACCCGAGGCCGGGGGTCGCCTCTCGGCCCGGCGGCGATCCCCCAGCGCTGATGGGGGGGGACGGGGGGCCGGCGGCCGTGCCGTACCCGGCCCCGCTCCGCTCCGCCCCGCTCGGCCTGGGACCGCCGCCGCCGCCTCCTTTTATACCGGGGCTAAATTTAGGCTGCTCCCGGGCCGCTGCCTCCCGCCCGCCCCGTCCGGGACGCGTTTCCTTCTCTCCCTGCAATTGGCTTGAGGCCGCCCGCGCCCGCGTTATAAGCTGAGGAGGGCGGCTCGCCGCGCCGCGCCGTCCGCCCTCCCGCCCGGCCCGCACCATGGCGCTCAGCGACACCATCCTGCCCTCCTTCGCCACCTTCGCCAGCCCCTGCCGAGAGAAAACCCTCCACGAAGTGAGTTTCGCGCCCCCCCCCGCCTCCCCGCCCCCGCCATCTCACCTTCCCTCTCCCGTCGCCGCGCTGAGGCCGGCACGGCTCATCGCATGGGTGGGCGGCGGTGCCGCGGCCCCGCTTCTCCCTAAAACAACCCCTCCACACACACACACACACACACCCCTCCGGCCTCAAACACCACCTCTAACCCTCTCCCTTTTCTCTCTTCTCCCAGAGGTGGAAGTGCGACCAGGAGGCCAAGACCTCCACCAGCACCTGGGGTGGCCTCTCCCCGCGCAAGGAGGATGAAGATCTCAACAACGTGCTGGATTTTATCCTTTCCATGGGCAGCGACAGCTATGGCCAGAGCGCGGCCGGTGGGGACTATCCCCCAGCCCAGGGGGAGAGCGGTGGCTTTTACCAGACAAACCCGTCCCCGGGATGCTACAGTGCCCTGGAGCAGGGCAGCCCCCCGCCCTACAACGCCGGCATGGTGCCCGAGATGATGCGCTCCGAGATGGACTCCAACTACTGCCCTCCTGGCAACGTCCACGGGCGGTTCTTCGTGACCCCCAGCTTCGGGGCCCCGCAGTTCGTTGAGAACATTAAGCCCGAGCCTGACATGGACAATTATGGACCGGTCCTGGGTCTGGTGCCCCAGGCTTGCCCGAAGATCAAGCAGGAGGGCAACGCCACCTGCATGATGGCCTACGAGCAGCCCCGGGTGGCCAGCTCCCCCCAGATCCCTGGGGCAGAGACTCCCCCACTGAGCCCCGACGATCTCATGGTGAATGACTGCCACACACAGATGATGTGCCCCTCGTCCGTGTCCTTCCAGCAAAGCTACCACCCACCTTCCAGCTTCCACCACCCTCAGACCCATCTCCAGTACCAGAACACCTCCCAGTTTGGTCTTTACGAGGACAGCCTGCCCTTACAGCCCTCCGCTCCCAGGGGCATGCTCACCCCTCCATCCTCCCCTCTGGAGCTGCTGGACTCCAAACCCAAAAGAGGACGTCGGTCCTGGCCACGGAAGAGGACAGCCACTCACACGTGCACCTACGCGGGCTGTGGGAAGACCTACACCAAGAGCTCACACCTGAAGGCCCACCTCAGGACCCACACAGGTAAATACGGCTGGTTGGTTGCCTTCCTCCCAGGGCACCTGTATAAAACCAGTTTACAGCCCGAGCTTTAACCCTGTAGTCTCTTAAACTTCCTTAAACTTCAGGGTTGAGCAGTGATAGCTGAGCGGCTCTAGTCGAAGTGTTTTCCTGTAGTAGGTCAAAGCTTTTACTGAGGGCTCCTGCTGCCCTTTCTCACTGCGGGTGTAGACGAGTGAAGGAATTGCTAGAGCAGCCTGGTTTGGGCTTCAAAGCGCTCGGAGCTCATTGTGGAAGGGCTTTTTAGCACCTAAAAAGGCTGCAGGGGGGAGATCAAGCCAGGAGGCATTGCTGCCTTGGACCTGGAGGTGGGAGCCCCCGCGCTGAGTCTCTCTGGTTGCTCCTGCAGGTGAGAAGCCCTACCACTGCAACTGGGAAGGCTGCGGCTGGAAGTTCGCCCGCTCCGACGAGCTCACCCGTCACTATCGCAAGCACACCGGCCACCGGCCCTTCCAGTGCCACCTCTGCGACAGAGCCTTCTCCAGGTCGGACCACCTGGCCTTGCACATGAAGAGGCACATGTAGCCCTTAGAGGCTCCCACCCGCGGACCTTATTTAACTGCTCAGGTGCAGAAGGCATTTTAAAAAAAAAACCAAACTTGTAGCTGGTACTACGTAGGGAGGCACCGATGCTCTAGCGATGGAAGCGGAGGAGGATTCGACACAAGGAGACTTAGCCAGGCTTCTCCTGCAGAGACCTTGACGTGACTGTACCCGTGAACCTGTCCTGGTCAGGAGAACGGGGGTTATTTATGCAGCTTCTGGGAAAGGGTAAACTCCGTAAGACTCCATACAGATTGTATAGAAAAAGCTGTAAATATGTTTGGTTTTTTTTTTTTTTCCAATTCTAACTGCCCGGTCCTAAGCTTTACAAGACAATGTTTGTATGGAAACTGCCTGAAGTTGTCCCTAGAAGAGATTAAATGAATGTTACTGTAGCTAACGATGTTATTTTAGATCTCAGTTGAAGGCATGGCTAAGAGAACACTCCTATTGTTAGACTGTTTGTTTCACATTTTTTAATGATACGGCGACCACCGAGATCTACACTATAGCCTACACTCTTTCCCTACACGACGCTCTTCCGATCTAAAGCCCTGCAGAGCCCTGCGAAGGTCTGCGAAGCCCTGCAGAGCTCTGAGANNGATCTACACTAGAAGTACAGGGCTTGATGTCTTGTAAGAAAATAACCTATTTTACTGTAATTTTTTAATATATTGTAAATAATTTTCTACAGTGAGAAATATTGTATATGTAAATAGAAGACAAATGGGTATTTTGCCTATTTCTGTTTTTATAAAAACATAATTTTTAAATGTTTGAAAACATTTCATCTTTTTAATAAAATAAGTTTTTAATTGCTGTGATTTTTATTCCTCTTTTGAGCTCTCCCTGATACTTTCTCCCCTGATGGCTGGACCAACAACCACCTGGTTACATTTTAAAGTCTCAACAACTGTAAGAAG
>BJBW01004137.1:73921-206807 GCA_004320125.1 Scolopax mira | reverse complement strand
GCTCTAGCAGTGAAAAGCTACAACGAGTCAAAGGGAACCCCCCCCCCCCCCCCCCAAAAAAAAAGCTCTTCCCCAGCTGCACATGAGCTCATAGGTCCTAGGAGTTTATCTGTGCAATTACCCTAAAACTCTGACGAGGATCCTCTGTTTTTACAGCCACGCTCTCGCAGTGAGCCTTGCTACTTGTAGAACAGAATGACTGTTAATTAAGTATGCAGAGTCAGCTTAATATTGGAGCATTTTCCCTGAACATCTGGATACTGGGAACTTGGCTTTAATCAGGATTGTGGCATTTTTCTGACTTTACAAGTTAGGATACACAAGAATGAAATCAACAGGAATACATTTAAAGTAACTACAAATACAGCTATTCTTCTGTGAAAGCAAAGTCTGCAGTTGTTCATGTGGAACAGATGTATTTTGGGCTTCTAATCATTGACATGGAAGAATGAGTTCCACATTTCACTTTTATAGCTCTTTCAAAGTGAAATATAAGGGATATTTAACATTTCTTCATTAAAAACAAAACTCACTTATTTGCTAGGAAAAAAAAAAAATAATTGCACAATCTGATTCCAGAAAGTGAGGATGACTTAAAGATGTTCTAAAATTAGCACATTCATTGTTGCAACAGTTCTAGGTATTTCCTTCTCTTTCCCCATAGCCGGAGATTTTCGTATTTCAGCATGTCCTTTGGTGTTTCTAACCATAAGAACATGATTTTGGAGCTTAATTCTTACCCTTTCCATAGTCACCTGGCTTTCCCTCGCCCTTTCTGAAGAGCTGACAGTGTTTTTGGGCATTCCCAGGTCTCAGTGATACAGGACAGGCTTAAACTTTTCTGTAAGGTAATTAAAGAGAGGCAGTGGGTTGTCCCCTCGCTGGGGTGGGTACGGTCACCCCCCAGTGCACACCAGCCCCACACCTGGCTCAGGGAGGGTCCCCAGCAGAGCTCTCCAGGGGATGGGAAGAGAGCTCATCACGAGGTGCTTATCATCTGGCTCTGCTGGTCCCCGGCCATCTCGGTGACCTCTGTTGGAGGCAGGGTGCTGGGTGAGGTGGCCCTTTGGTCTGACCACTTTTCTATCATCTTCTCAGATTAGGTGGTGACCTGGCACAAAGCATGAACTCTGCACAGTCCCTGCACGCAGACGTTAATGTCACTGCAGCCACCAACCCTAAAAAAACCCCACTTGTATGGCTCCTCTGTAGCACCCATCACACCATCATGGGTGCTCCTTTTCCGGTACCTCTGCATGGGGACGTCCAGGCTTCCCCTTGCTCCAGTCAAGGGTGGTGGAACCTCTGCTGCCCCTGCTCCTCTTCGCTAGAAGGTCTTCAGATAAGACACTTGTTATCTGCATGACACCGTGTTACCAAATCATGGTGAATGGTGGGGACCTGCTCCTGCTGTGAGCTCTTCATGAGCCAGTTGCATCCCCTGAGCTTTTAGATTTGTTGCAACTCAACTGAAAATGGGGCAAAGCCATCCTCTTACATATAAATATAAAAAAAAAAAACCCATATAAAATATAAATACAGGCCTCTGAAAGTGGAGAGGTATGGGGGGGGCACAAAAAAAAGAGTAATAAAAGCTCATGACCAACTTTAATTGTTTAAGGGAGGGCATGTTTGATAATTTCTGTGTGGTCTTTACAGGAAACTGCAGGTTCTTGAATCTCGAGATAATCTTGTAGCAGAAAGAAAGAGATGCTGATCTCATTCTTCTCACATTCTATTATGAGTAATTGTCAGCTCTATTTTCTTTCTTTCTTTTTTTTTTTTTTTTTTAAATTGCCTTAAATTAGTACATCCAAAGATGCATCAATGTGATTCCACCAACCATGCTCTGCCCAGCAGGAATATCACTAACGCCCTGCAATATCTTCTAATAACGGACCATCAGGTCAGCACCTTTTAAGTAATTTTCTTCTAATTAACACAGAAGACCCAGAATCCTGGCTGCCTCCTGGGGAGCCAGTGGCAAAGACCTGCCCTTTCCCTCTGCAGTTATCCTGGATTTGATTTTGACGCCTTTAGGGAAACTAAAGCAACAACAACAACAAAAAGAACAAAAAAGAAGTTGTAGTTCAACCCGATAGGAGGAAATGTAGAGTCCGTTGTAAACAAGATTTTCACACATATTCTTGTAAGATACCACAGTGATGGGCTCACTACACTCGCGAGATAGATCACCAGATTAGATAGAGCCTGTTTAAGTACAGAAACGAGCAAATCCTGCGCAACGCTCTGAGTGAAAGTTTTAGCAAACACTTCTGAACTTGAGGCACCATCCTGAGGAGCTGCTGTTCAGAGTCAGTTAATTCCACTCAGGGTTTCAGAACATTGTGTTTCTCTCCACTGAAAACGTGGGTTTTGGTTTTTTTTTTCCCTCTCACCTGCTGCCTTCAGAAGCGGCAGTTAAATCTGTGCTGATGGGAACTCACCTTCAGCAGACATCCCAAGGCAGAGGATGCTGAAGCAGCTTCCAGCCCCATCACAGTCACTCCAGGGGGATGCAGCACCCTGCAAAGCCACCCAGCGCCCTCCCAGCACCCTGCCGGCAGCAGAGCCCTCACAAACTCATTCCTAGATATTAGGAAGAATTTCTTTGGTGTGAGGGTGGTGAGAGCCTGGCCCAGGTTGCCCCGAGAAGCTGTGGCTGCCCCATCCCTGGAGGGGTTCAAGGCCAGGTTGGAGGGGGCTTGGAGCAACCTGGGCTGGTGGGAGGTGGGACTTGAAGATCTTTAAGGTACCTTCCAACCCAATCCGTTCTATGATTCACGACTCTATGAATTTTTTAAACCCTAAAGTACAAGGCTGGACTAGAAACCCTCCAGCTTTTCTACAAGTTCATTTTCAATCTGCAGTTTTGCAGATGATCATGGCTGGGGGGAGGTGGGGGGTCGTCTAAGCTTTAATTTTGACCACAGCTCACCTCCTGCAGGATTGGAGGGGGGTTTCAGCCCACACCAGTCCTTGGTTACTCACAGCCGTTTCCAAACTGCCTGAAAACATCGACTTGCTCTAAAACTTCAGTCCTCCGTCCACAAGAAGTGCCAAAAAAAGTTTGTCCATTCTTCAAATTATAGGATTGTGCGGTTCTGTGGTTTTCTGTGGTAGAAGCTCTGTGGTTTCCAAAGCTATTTTGTGCACCTATAACACAGAGTAGCTGTTAGGCTTTTCTTAAATTGAATTTTCGAAGCCAGAATCCCAAGCTCCAGCAATTTCTTTTGCTATATTTAAATAAAACAACTACAACAAAGTCATGTAGCCATCGCTATGGCAACTAGCAGTGTTGGGGGGAAACAGAAAGAGGAAAATTCAATCCAACCTCCATGTAATTTAATAGGGAGAAAGCTATTCCCGTTGCCAACATCCGAAACAGACCTGGTGGCATCTACAAACCTTAGAATTCCTGCAGGTCCTTGGAGGAACCGCTCTGAGCTGGGTGGGGAACAGGTCCCACCTGCCCAGGACTCATCTTGCCAAGAGCGAAGCAGTTGGAGGTGCCAACAGTGGTGGGGGTGGTAGGAACCCCCCTGCCGTGACCCCGGCTCCCACCCAGCACCCGTCAGAAACCTGCTTCCCATAGACTGGGAGGAGAAAGGAGAGACTTACAAGCCAAATGGCAGCAACCTAAAGCACGTCCCCATACCCAATTCCCAGGCCCTGGAGGTAACTGGTTCAATTTATCGATTCCCAGGGAGTCCTTAAAGCTCCGCTCTATTTGATCCCCAAAAACCCACTCCCCGTCACAAAGGCTGAGATCAGGAACAGCCTCCACCAGAAAATGGTCTTTTAAAGTGGAAATGTACAGAGGAGGCAGGGATTTATCCTAAACTTGTTAGGCAGAGAACACGTTTGATTTAATCTTTTGAGGTCTGGCTTTTCAGCCACAATTATTTGATCTTACACTATTTTATGTAGGCACAAAAAATGAGTCATGTGCCCTGCGCTGTATAATAACAACATATTCACTTTACGAAAACGACCTTTCCAAGCACAGGCAGAGCAGGAGCCATGAAGTTTTCACTTACTCTGTAACCACAGTGAGCATCAGTTACCTGCTTATTTACCTGCTTCAATTATAATTTTCGCGAATCAAAAGGATTCTGCCCTTTTGTAGCAGAAATTCAGCAACACAGAAATTGCAGACAAACTTACCCTATCACAGGTTTATAATTAGACAGGGTATCCCTTTAAATCACTTCTACTTGGGTTTCTTGCACTTCTTGCAGCTGAGAGCATTCCTGGAGTTCTGACCTATCATGATGTCACCAGGAAACATCTGGAATATCACACTGGACATCCCCTGTGACATTTAATATATTAGGCGAGAAGCTACTGAGCCTGAGGCTTAAACATGAAACACACACAAAAAAAAAACCCCACCTCAAATCCCAACCACCATGCTTTTTTTTTTTTTACAGCCTGTGCAGGGTTTTGAAATTTTGATGATTTTGTATCGTGAGCATTGGGAAGCAAGGGATGGGCAGGGAGAGCACAAGGCTCCTTCCTCTGTCCCTTCTGAAAAGCTGTGGTTGAGGCCACAGCAGAAGTCAGTCACACAGCAGAAATGTATTATCACGTTTGCAACTGATGAGAATTCATCAACAGGGAAGGCCATAACATTCGCAAAAAATGCCTCATCAGCACCAATAAAACATTTTAATTGCCATCATTACATTTAAAGACACACACTAACCAGACAGGGGGTAAAAGCCATTCAGAGTGACTAAAGGGATAGTCACGTACAGCAGGCAGAGATTCAGCAGTTTTCTCCTAGGAGAAATCTGAGGGCAATTTCAGTGGCCAAGAGGGCAAGGAGGGCTCCGAGAGCCCAAAGTTTCACAGCCAGGTCCTGGGACGTATTTGGGAACAGATAACAAAAGATGCATTTGCTTTGGAGGTTCAACTTCCTTCATGTTTGAGTTTCCACTCAAAAATGTTTCTTGGCCAAGAGGATGCCCACACTTCTCTGCCCTTCCCAATGCCCCGCGCAGGGAATCCCTTCGGATTGGGCATGGACAAGGGAGATAGGGCAGGTAATTGGGAAAGTCACATCGTCAGACTCCAAAAACTTGAGTGGGAGCAAAAAAAGGGGTGTTTTTGGAAGCAGAGAGGAACATTGTGTGATGAGGGAAGGTGGGCAGGAGGTTGCACCCGCCTCTGACAAGCGGCCAAAATCCCAGCTTCAAAATGCCAGCAAACTAAAAATATTGCTGGAGAGAGATTCCAAGAGCGAGCTGCCTCGGCGAGTTTGTCTTTCACCCCACCGCCGTGTGCAGGAGTCAATAAAACAAACAGATGGGAGAATAATGAGTCAAAGTGAATAACGTGGAATACCAACAGAGTGAGGTGTGTTTTTCCAGCAAACAGGGTTTGTCTCCGGTGAGCTCCAGCTCCTCCCAGTGCAAATCTCCTGGAGGTTGAGCGTCACGGCACAGAAATTGTTTTGGAAAGGGTGAGGTGTTGGAGTTTCTGACTGGTCTGTACAGACCAAACGTGGCCGGGATGAGGAAGAAGAGGAAGGGGAAGGACAGAGGGAAAACAACACGGGGAAGGAACCAGCTGGAAGGAAAAAAAAAAAAACCCCAAAAGATCGCGAGGCAGAGAATCAAGCCAGATTCTCCAATCTGACACAAAAGCCTGTGAAATCATTGACCAACAAAAAAAAGTAAAGAAAGATTGCCCAAGTCGCAAAGCTCCAAAAAGTAACTTTTCATTTATTATATTAAACAATAACATTTCTTTTATTATATTAACCAATAAACACATGAGATGGGTTAAAATTAAAATACCTTTCAATTTGTTATGATATTTGAAAGATAAATATAACTACAATAATGTACATATTTGGAGATATTAGTCAAATTTAGGTCAACAATGCAGTTTCCACTTGATTTTCCACCTTTTTTAGGTCAGACTACAGAACGTCATATTAAAAGGGACACCAGAAGAGCACTCTGTAACTGAAACAGCAGAAGGAACCACAATCACCAGGAGTTTTCCTTTAAAAGTTCAACTTAAAGGGGAAGGCAGAAGTTGGACAAATGAAAATCTCATTTTATAACAAATAGCCTTTATTTATAAAACTTTCACGTAAAAAGAGCAGTATATCAACTGATAAAACAGGTGTGTCAATGAATAATAGTTAACATATTTACTCTAAAAATAAATCTTCTACGATTCCACCGTACTCCAAGCAAAACTCCTTTCTAAGAGAAGATGTTTGTCGCAAAGGGAGAGGTGCAATAACTGACACACAACAACAACAACTCGGCTGTTCCAGCGGTGTAGGAAGATGATTGAACTACCTCGTTATTAGCACAGATCAATTCACTTTGAGAGTTCCAACTCTAAATGAGGGTAAAACAGAAAGGAAGAACCTGAGAGGGAGGACTGAAACGCAGGAGGAGGGAAAAATCAACTTCTAGCACAAGGAAAGCAACAATTCTACCTGGACCAAAATTCCTTGGGCCTCGGTTCTACAGAATAAATACTCTTCTCAATGGAGAAATGCTAAAGAAGAAATAGTAACCCCAAAAGGATTATAAGAAGAATCCAAGAAAAGTGCATTATCTTTGAGCACAAGATGACAAAATAATTGCTACAAAATTTCTGACAACAGATTTCACAGACAGGAATTAAAAAAAAAAAAAAGGAAGGAAAAAAAGAAAAGGTTACAGAGTCAGCCACAGCTTGGAATTTCCTACACTTTGAGAGCATGTTACATGAAAGAAAATATATTAAGGACTGATGATCCTCATAGGCCAGGGATTTCATAAGGAGAAATTTGCCAATATAAAAATATTTCATACAGCATTATGGTAGAAGTACTACTTTCACGAGGATGTGTGTTTATTGCAGAATGACTGGGATGTTTTACAACAAGCCGGTTTGACTATAATTTTGGGGAAGCACTGGAGGCAAACGTGAACATACTGGTGTATAATGGACGATGTGGGTAATTCAATACCTGTGCCCTACATGCAAAGTTTGCATGCGGAGCTTCAACGTGAGTAATTGTCCCTCTTTCCTGTGTTAACTGTTGTTCCTCGGTGCTGTGAGCAATTCACTGTTTTCCATGAGTCATTCCAGCAGTGACGATACTCCGTATAAAACACACATGGGCCACTATAAAACCTACCAACCTCTTTGTGATTGCTCAACAGACCACAGAGTCTAATAATTTACCCGAGTAGAAAAGCAAGATCACCTCCATTCTTTCCTCCAAGCCAGGAATGCAAGGGATAGTCATTCCTCCTGAAGGAAAAGCTTAGGTGGGAATGGAGGAAAAGCAGAGCTGAAATCCAGATGACAATTATGTGCAACCCATATAACTGGAATGAAGCAAGAAAAACATGTTTTCCACCTTAGCGTGTGACTCTTTGGGGTATGCAGGGATAGCTCCTTAAAAATTATTTTTAAAAGGGGGAAAAAAAGGGAGAAAAAAAAAAAAAAAAAGAAGAGAGAGAAGTGAAACTACAAGCAGGAGAAAATGCCTTGGCCTAAGGAAAAAAGGAAAGATGACACGACCATCATGCACGAGATCCGAAACTGAACCGGCATTTTTCTTGAAAAACTCAAAAGAATGGGAAATTGCATCCAGTGAGGACGATACCTACTTTCTGCCAGGTTTCTCTCTGGCACTCAGCACAGCTACTGAACACAGGTTTCCATGCCAATGAAAGTAATCTTGAAGCAAATTTATTAGAAGTAGTCATTTCTCCTCTTTTTTTTTTTTTTTTTTCTTTCACCAGAACTTTGAAATTCTAAAAGCCATGATCTAATCTGCATTTCTGTAAAAATCCCACTTCTGTATCCACCTCTGTTTAGAGAATACATACATACACACAAACTTTAATATATAGAATATATATGCATATTCTACATATTCATTGTATATACACATTTTCTGTACAGCACAAGTAACTATATACTAGACGTAGTATGTGGACATATATAGTATATACACACACTATTATTACATTATACAATACACTATATATATATATACACATAGACACAAATAATACGGATCTCATAATGTACACTGTATAAGCACTGTGTATACTCACATTTTATATATCTTGCATTGTACATAGTTTCTCTGCCCAAATAGCGACAGGCCTATTTGTGCTTTAAATTTCACTGTTCTGGAGGAAGAAGAAGATCAATGCCTCACGAAAAGAGTATTTGGTTTTAGAAGAACAAGTGCAGGTATTGTACAAACCACTGAGTTACAAGCGAAAGGGAAGAATGTGGATCATCTTCCTTTTTAGGTGGAAAACTGTATTAGATACAATGGAGGGAAATCACAGCAAAGTTGATTCTTCTACTGCAGTGTCTAAAATTTTGCATCGAGAGTGTTTCAATAAACCTAAGGTTACTAAATCCACTACGCTGTGCAGAGAGAACAGGTTCTGTCCTTGATCAGTTGCTTGATCTTCTGTTAGTGTCCAAGCAAACACAAAGAATGAGTCAATAAGGAAATAGCAAAATGAGCAATTCGTTCTAACACGATATGGAATGTTAGATTAATTCACATTTCTGGCTTTCCTGCCGAAAACAACAACTCATTGCCTTAGAAGGGTTATAAATTACAGCGTTTTAGAGCACTGGCAAAGTAGCAGAAAGTCTTGTTATGGTACAGAACTCAGAAAATGAATCAAGCTATTTAGCTCATCCACCCCGTCCCACTGGAGTGACATCACCCCAGCAGCCATCCAAAATTGGGTTTCCTTTCTCAAATGGCACTGCACATGAATGGGGGGTTGGGTTGTTGTGTTGTTGCAGCAGAAGAGACACCACAAGTACTCAGGCCCAAATGGAAAGGAAAAGGAGAAGCTCACATGTGGATACAACTTGTTTTAACTTCACTGAGGATCCTGCAGCTGCTCCATTTGGAAAATTGCTCTTTTATAGCAAAAGTTTTCTCTCATGTTAGGTAGAGACAGACCCAAGTTTGCTCTCAGAGACTTTAAGTCCCGTACCCCAAGAGAAATGAGAATTCGGTGGCATTTTAGTATGTTCAATCATATAATCTAACATATTCTAGAGAAAAATGACCACAGTGGGAAGGGATTTCCAATCAGGTTCATAAATTAGGAATATCTTCTACTGCATTCCAAGGGTGTCATCAAAAGACAGTATTAAAGATCATTATATGGTTGGTTTTGATACCAGAATGCATCATCTGCCTTTCTGAGGGGAATTAAAGATTCATGCTATTTGTAGTACTATTCGAAGAGGAGTTGTGACTCCCAAAACTGCATTTTGAGATATGGGGTTTCAGTTTTGTTGTGTTTATTGCTGCGCGTGGAGCTGGAGGGGGGGGTGTGTGTGTGTGTGTGGGGGGGTGTGTGCACAAGACACACATGGGCAATCACCCACACACCTACTCACCAGAGCCTGAGATGACAAATGCCACATTGGAGCTGCCCTTCAGAGCTGAAAACTACTAAGAAGATGAAAATGATCCAATCTGATTCTTATCTCTGTGTGAGGAAAGCTTCCAGAATAAGGCAATTACAACAGAATGGGGAAAGATTGTTTTCAATCGGTGAACAGGCACTATCTTTGTATTATGAAAAATAAAAGTAAGGATGTGAGGACATAAAAAATATTACAGATGATGAAGGAATACCACATTTTCAAAAAAATAGAGAAAATGTTATAAGATGAGGGCTGTTAAGCTTTGTATTCCTACAGAGCCACGTATAGGAAAGCAGATATACATTAAAGACATTTTTTAAATTTTTGGGCTGGATGCCTATTCTATGTAGCCATAAAAATCCAAGGCAAAGACAACTGAAGTTTTAGAATTCCTGTAATCAGAAAAGGCATTTTTAGTAAGTAAATAATTCACAGATTTATTGTAAGGACTTATTGTATAGATGACATGTAGAACACGCTCTGTGTTACCCTGACCAGGTGGAAGCATGAAGTTCTACAGGGATATATAAAATCTGTTCCTACCTGGGCTCACAACCACAAGCCGTGGTTCAAAGCCAATCCCAGCCACCAGCAATTCTAGAACTTACGTGTGAACGTGTAACTTGGCAAAATCTGTTTCAGCTTGGCCTTATTTCTGCTAAATTACATTTGATCTGTAACCCCGTGAGTAGAAGTTTGGTGGAATATAAGAAATGGAGGTAAAGACTCTTCTACAGTCAACTGGGGAACACCAAAGAGGGGGTCTACGTTCTGGGGGTTGGAGTAAAAGAGGGTACAAGGAGCTGTAGGGACGAACACTGCTCACACCCTGACTTCCCCATTGCTTGATTTGACACGACAGCAGCACTCAGGCTGGTATCCCCGTCCCGCCATCGCATTTGCTTATGAGAGAAAGCAAGATTTGATGATTTTACCTAATGATTTAACTGCCAAATTATTTGTCCAATCTACTACAATTGAATTAACTCCCTCTTTTACAGCATCAGATATAATTATTAAAACTCAATGCAAGCGTTTAAATTTGAACTACTCATTCATTGAGGCTTCGAATTTGTAATATTTTTACACAGTTCACTATGTTTATATTCATCATATATAAATTGTCAGATGCTTTTATAAAAGCCTCATCTCCTGGATAAAAAGGGACCATCTAATAATGGATTTATGCTGAAGACTTGGCATAGATGATGCAGATGACATACTGATTAGCTTACCGTGAATTATTAAATAAAATAAGGAGTGAAAACTAATCCTAGAAGTATTATCTTTTTATGACTTTTTTTTTTTAAATTCATACTGCAGCCTCAAAAAAAATCAATGGAATTCAGGTAATAAAAAGCCAGATTCACAAGTTGAAGTTTACTATAATGCGATGTCGTCTTCTAGATAAAGAAACTTTGCTTTCAGTATCTTAGGATCATACGTTAAATTTCTTACAAGCAATAAATTTTTATCTAGACCATATAATACAGCTTATACAGTGTTTCCTGCATATTATGCACTTGAAAAGCCACAGAAAGCCCATTTTGATGTAACCAGCCAGTCTCGTTTAGAGTTGAAGGTGACTAAAATTTTTCACAACATAAACCAAGGATTTAGTATTTTTATAAAAGCCAGGGTTAAAGGTTCCACTCGGAGGGGGTGGAAGAGGGGCCAGAGAACCTGTCTTTAGGAGTTTGGCATGTCGGCCTTACTGAGAGCAATGGCCAGCTCCAGGTCTTCTTGCTCTTGTCTCCTCAACCGAGCCAGTCTTTCTTGCTCTGCTTTTTCACTCTCTCGCTTTGCCCACGCCAGCTGCTGCTCTTCATTTCCAAACTACAACAAAAGAAAGAAAATGGAAAAGCAATTAATGAATTTACCAAAAAGCCAGAAGAAATTACGTGAGAAAATACAACGCATCAAATTTATTAAATATACTAATCAAGAACACCAAGCTGTCTTAGGGCACTTCTTCTGGATTAAGACAGAAATTCATTCACTGATTTCCTCGCTTCATCCTGTAATTTATTTCCTTAATTTCTTCCTCCTCCCACCAGGAAACTAACCCATCTGGGCTGCACTCCCTGCATCCATCTCTCAGTTGGGCATGAAAAAGGCCACGGGTCTGGGGCCAAACAAAAACTCCATACACCCAAAAAAAGCAAGTCAGTGGTTTGGGCGCATAGCAACTTGCAGCTGTTTTTAAGAATAGTAAATAACTGGTAAAACCAAGAGTTATTTACACTTGTGCAACTCCATTGCAGAGAGTTTTATCGTAGTATTTCCTGCTCAGGGTGAGGGGTTTTAATAATGACCCTGGAAAGTGCTAATTTGTGGGAATTTTCGTCACCAGATCAAAAAGTTACAAAAAGCGCTTCTGTTACTGTTTCTAAAATACATACAGAATTTTTCCAGTAAGAAATAATGTAAGATAATGCTATTTACTTCAGCAGAAAACACCAAGGAAATATAACACATTACAACATTCAGATTCTAAGCCTGTTTGAGCTGCCCAAACCACATTTAAATACACTGCAGCAGAACTGCTCCAAAATTATATTCCAGCTGAAGTCTGCAAAAGTTTCCTTGTTTGCACTTTTTGCACAAGATATTAAAAATATTTTTCTCAAAATCATAACAGTTTAAAACTAAAATATAATCTGGGACTGTTTAATTTTAGCATTCTCTAAATGAGGATGATGTTAACAGAAGCATCCACACAGCTGCATGCAAATGTTCGCATTATATCCCGCTTCTAAAATTTGCTTTGTACTATCCTTTTTTGAACATTCAGGAAAACATATTATTTGGGGTTTGGGTTTTTTTTTTTTTTTTTGAAGAGAAAACTACATGGAGTTTATAGTTTCAATTTCAGCTGAATGTATACTGCAAAAATTGCCCCTGTGGTCCACAACAACTCTGAACATGGCAAAATCTACCTTTGCAGCAGCCGATGGGGCTGCACCTTCCCAGGGAAGCTTAAAATATTGAAGGGGGTAATAAATGCAATTTTAAGTGCTACCCCTATGCCCTGCTGCCCATATGCTACCAGATGGCTCCCACTCCTGCCTTTTCCACCCTGTGCTCTATCTATAATTCAGATTTTTTTACATAAATGCATCTATTTGAACTCCTTTTCCTCCAAGCCCAACTTTCATTTACTCATCATTTAGTTAAATTGTGCTTTATCCAGGTGGTTCTGGATGCTCACAGTTCCTCGTGTTATTTCTCTCAATATGATTTTTCATATCATATTTTAATTTTTTTAAATTTAAAATTACTTTCTTCAAATTGCTCTGCTTTCATTGCTATCAAAATTTAGATAAGGACCTTTGCATTCAACGTAACTGAAATACAGTTGGTGCCACACATTTTATGATTTTTTTTTTTTTTAAATGAAGAAAAGTTACTGTCATTACTCATTTAAATAATGTCAACAGACAGGTAAGTTTTAAAAACTCATTAAGATTTTAAATAGTTTATTTTTTTTCAACATGGAGAAAAGACGGGCTCAAATGGAAGGAGGACTTCACTGATTCCAAGAATTCAAAAAGACCATATGGCTGGGAGGGAGAATAACAGTTACTATTTTCAGAAATACAATAAGCTTTGGTCAAACTCTGTGGGGCACCTTTTTTTGTTTGTTTTTTCAAATGTTGAGAAAACAGTTTTACTTATATAGCTTACATCTTAGGATAAGTCTTCCAAAGCTTATGAGAGTCCCAATTGCGACTTGTTTATGGAACACAAGTTATATTTTTGTGGTTAGAAGTGCTGAGTAAGAAAAAAAAAAAAAAAAAGGAGAAAAAAAAATAAAAAAAGAGAATAGGCAAGTGATTCATTGGAAGCAAATCTGGATGTGCCTCATTACAAATGGGTAGCATAAAGCAAAATTTTCAGGAGCGTAGGAGATTGAGAAACAGCAGGTTATTAATGCGACTGGTTCTTGCACAGACTGTCTATAAAAAGGTAACGTAACTGAAATACAAATAATTTCATAAAATAACAATTTCTTTGTGTATGTCCAGGTTTCAAGAAGTCTATAAATACGTATCACATATCTGTCAATTCATTAGAAAGCCTTTTTTTTCTTTTTCAGAGGTACAGTTAGGCATAACTGTGGCATAACTGTGGACCCAGCAGCCACACCAATCAAATACACAAATACACCCTGACTCGTGTGTACTCAACTACAGCTCAGATTAAGAGAAAAATTTACATTTAGTTCTAAGTGCTCTGTTTCTTGGAAATTTAAACGTTTTCTGTTGGCAGCAGAATCGCTTTTCCTGTTGTTCCATAAATTGAAGCTGGAACCTAGAAACACCTGAAATCTGAGCTACCAAAGGGCTTTGTTTTGTTCCAAAGAGTCGTATTTAATGCCAGTGGAAAAGTTAAGAATGCAATGAAAATATACATAAACTCTGGGTGCATGAATTTGCCAGTGACTCAAAAAAAAGCCAAATTTTCTAGAGTGCCACTAAAACCTAGTGAAGGTTCTCGTGTTACTTCTTTGCAACAGTAAAGAACTCCAATCAAAAAAATCAGGTTATTCAGTTATTCAAACCTACACAATTCTGTGATTTTGTTCTGAGATTCCATGGACTCAAAACTATGTGTCAGGAAACCTTCTATATGTAAAATTGATTTTCATTTCCATTAATAGCAGAGTTTCCCAAACACTGGGCAGAGACAAGCACAATATTCTTGCTGATTATAAGGTAACTAGTACCCTCAGGGCTTCATCCAGGATTAGGAATTAGCAAATGCAGTAACAGAACTGTGGTACAGGCATGCAAAATATAAATAGAGAAAAAAAAGTAGGGATCTAGTCTCTTTTCAGTCAAATTCAGTTAATGCTTTTTTTGTTCTTTCCTTACAGCAATAGAAAGCAATTCACAAAACCAATTAAAATTAATTTCATTGGCTGAAGTGCCACCTGGCAGTAATGACAAGTGGCTGCCGCTCAAAATACTGTTTTTTCTGCTTTGTCCTTATTTTCTAAAGTTAATCTCATCTCCTGAAAACCTGATGGCACAGCAAATTCACCACCAGAGCACCCGCTGGGCTGGGCAGCAGAGATTTGGGTTAATCACTCAGTAGAATCCCTCAGCATAAGCCACATTTTTAAGAAATGCAGTCTGTAAAGCGAGACGGGAGCAGCTGGGTAACAACCAGTCCATCGTTTGTCTTTCGTTCAGGGAAGAAATTAGATGGTCAAGAAATTTCAGATAAAGCAAGTTTTGCGTCTTGTTTTTATTAAGAATGTCACCATTTTGTATACAATCACAGAATTTAACTGTGCAAATGCAACAGGCTAGTACTGACTGTGGTAAAGCATACATCGTGTCTCCAACTTTGACATCTTCAGGATCATCGATAAATTAAAGCTCTGAGGCCAGCTAAAAGTATGCACAGACCTTGTCTAACAATAACAAAGTGATACACATTTACTATGAACTAATAACTAGGGGAAAAGCACCCCAACAAAACAGTAAAAATAAGCAACCTGAAAGATTCAGCTTAAAGATCTCCACTTGTTGAACACCGAGCTGTGTCCAGCAGAATTACGGAACAGATTAAGTTGGCAGTTTTACTGCCTGGCAAAGGAACAGAACAGAAACACCTGAAAGGAGGAAGAAGCCTGAGGCTGTGGCTGGAACAGATTTCTATCTGCTCCTGGAAGCAGCAAGAACCATGCTACTGCTACATTTGCAAGGATTTCCAGCTCAGGAATGAACCTGCCAGCACTAAAAACAAAGCCAGGCTTTTAGAAACCCTCCTATTTTTTAATGAATTTGGCTGTGCCTTCAAACCTTCTGACACTGTCTTTTGGAGTGCAGGACGGACGTTTCTCCAGTGGTTCTACAAAACAATTTTGTTTTCTTTGTCTAACAAGGGCTCTTCTACAATATCAGTAACCAGAACAAAATTCAACAGCTAAATTTTCAATCTCTGCCTCATACCTTTATGACCACATTCCATTGCACACAGCAAACATTGTGACAGGATTGTCAGAACTTCTTTTTTTTTTCCACAAATACTCTACGGAATCTTTCCCTCTAAGGATTTGCTTCTCAGGATATGGTGAAATTGCTATATATAAAGGTTTTCAACAATTGGTTTTGAAATCTTTACATCATTGGCTCCCAAAAATCAGTTTACAAAATAGCCTCCATGCAACAGAAACAATACACAGGTTGGGCTACACGGAATTTGTGAGTAAAGGCACACTGTACTAAAATAATTTAAATGCAAGTAAACCCTTTAAAATTTAGTACGAAACGTCTTTTTTTTTTTATTGAAATAATGCCTTTTTATTACAGAAATATTAATACAAAAACAATGAGGACAGCATGAAGGTACTAAGAGACAGAAGCCAGTGAACAGGAGGTTTGCAGTGAAACCAGAACCCCAACAGATTGCTGCAAGCAGAGCAGAAAGTGGTTTGCTCAGAGACAATGAACTTAACTTACAGAGCTGAAGTCTGCAAACCCCAAGGAAGAGTCTTTAGAAGTTTTACTTGAAGAGGAGGGAGCAAATGGATCTTTTCCACTAAATGGGTCCCCAAACCCCTTTTTACTTTGAAACGGGTCACTGCTGTCAGCCCCGAATGGCTGGAATGGATCATGGGGCTTGGGAAAATCTGAAGACCCCAGGTGGCTTACAGGAGTACTTTTACCTGGAAAGTTTAGGAAAAAAAAAAAAAAAAAGGAGAAAAAGAGAAGTTACTTACCATGGACAATGCAACCCCCTTAAATAGGAAACTGCTGAAACACTTCAGCATCATCCATTCCTCCTGGGGTGGTTTAAAACTGTACTGTAACTGTACTCATTTCTCAATGCAAATAATCTCAAACTGCTGTTTCATTTAAATGGATTTATTATCTATCTTATATATACTGCAATATTAATATGACCAAGATTTTAAGTTATAAAACCCAATATAGTCTTAAATTTGACTTTAGCTCATTTTCCAGGATTAGAGATACTTCAAGTTAAAGTCTGAAATCACACAAAAGACAAAATAATTAAAAATATATATCACTAAAGATAAGTAATTAATCATGTTAAATAGAATTAAGTAGTAACTTATCTGTGACTTTCCAGGAAAAAAACCAGGATACATGCATTCTGTGACTTGTTTATCCTCCCACCACCACATGTTCAAGGGAAAAGAGACCGATTAAGAAGTCACCTTGTTCTGGGGCACTCGCTGTGAAACCCACCTCTTGTAGGTGACTCCTGTTTCTTACATTCCACCCCAACAGCAAATGAATTCACCAAAACTCTTGTCTATGCTCATAAATAATGGCTGTATATTTTATTTGTGGCAATTAGAACCTCAATGCTTAATTTTTAATTCCTCTTGCAAAAAGTACTATTTTGTCATGTCAAATAGCTGCTAAACAGATAAATCCAAGTGGTTTTTTTCCTCGTAAAAAAAAAAAAAGATTGCTCCTGACAGGTACACAATCTAGCCTTCAGGGAAAATACTCCTTGGATGAGCAATCCTGATTACAACGTGTAACTGACAAATGATAAAGGAAAATCTAGAAACATTTTTAGAAGAAACAAATACTTACAGCTTCCCGCATAATAACCTGAATTACATCCATTATTTGCATTACTGAAGCTATCTTTTGCAAAACGTCCAATTTTTTGAACTATAACTTAATAGGAACCTTATAGGTTACTCCCATCATGATACATATACTAAGGAAGCACAGAGAAATGGAGCTGAACCCCCAAATTTCAGAGCATGTCTAAGACATAACCCAACAGCTTTTAAGCAACTTTTGGTAGTTGCTCATGAACTTTATGATATTCACTCAAAGCTGTGGAAATCCTCATTTGTCAAAGAGAAATGAAGATCAGCAAAGGTGCACTAAGTGAATAAGAGCATTAACGTCAGGCTTAGGCTTCGGACACAATACACTGACCATGTGCAGGCACCATGCTTCAGGGCAAACGTGAAGCAGGACAGTCCACAGCTGAAGGAGCAGACAGAAAGGTGCACAAGACAAGACACCTGCAGCTGGAGGTACAACTGGTTTTGTTTAGTCTTAAGAGTATTCAAAGGGAACCTGGTCATAGCCCTGTAGGCACATCTCTCGTCAAGAAAAAGGCATTTTGTGGATTTAGATTTTACCAAGAGAGATTTCCATCAGACAATCTGTAACATTTTTAGAAGTTCAGAATGCTCAAGACTGCCCAGGAACTGGTTGTCTTCCATCACCATGTCCATGAGGTTTGAGAAACAGTGTCTAGAAATCACACTGGTTGAACAGCCTTGAAGCTGGAGGATAAATGAGATCTTTTAAAGTTCACTCCTATTTTATTTTTCACGGTTCAGTCCACGATCCATTCTGGTTAACAGATGTGGCAAGGCCAGATGGATACCCATATTGTCAACCACATGTGGGACTTCTAAAGCCAGGCTGATCAGCCCAGTGATTTGTCCTTCATGGAAGGAAGCAACAAAATATACAGGAAATACCAGCAGCATTTGCTCTCCCAACAGGCATGGACCCTCCTTCACCAGTTCCAAGCTGATTTTCCTATCAACAGAGGCCATGTTTTGTTCTTGGGGTGTGATGTTTACATCCCAAGCATTACCATGGCCTTCAGGAGATCTCGCCTTCAGTCACAGCTACCTGTGTTAGGGGACTACGCAAACCTGTTCAGAACTAAGTAACTCTGCATTTTGTATGCAATTCTCCAGATAAAAGAGCAAATTATTTTAAATTACAAAGAGAATTAAAGCATCTGTATTTCTAATTTAAGGTCAAGGCAAAACAAGAGCCATCTACATCTTTTTCCTCCTTCTATTGCCCCCGTAGTTCCCCGAACCAATTTTGACAGAGAGGCAAAACCGACCCATTTTAAGCTGCCCTTTTCTTAGGTTAAATCTTCCGTTGCCGAAACCACTCTGTGGAACTGGTGACTGTTAATACAAACGCAGGGTTTGCAACGTATTTGTTCAGCAAACCTGTTTTTTCTAGGTGGCCTGTTTAATGTTTTTTGCACGAAGCCCCTAGTGGTTTCAGAATGTACTCAAAGAGCATCGGGGTTTCTCTTGCTTCAGAGCAGATCACAAAGAACAACTTTGCTGCAGAGGAAATGTCACCATGAATTCTAAAGTTACTGCTAATACTACTGAAATTTTTCATTTTATGTTCCAAGTGCTATTTTCTTCAAGTTTTGTATGTTAAAGAATAGAAGAGGGCTTTAATTCTGTTATTTTGAAGAAAAGGCGAAAGAGGGTGACCCTTCTAAAATCAGATTTATTTTTTGCAGAGCCATTTTAAGGGCTGAATACTCCAATCCTGGAACTCACGACGGAGTCCTTTAAGAAACTCCTCTTTCACTGCACTTTGGTCGTTGCTTACAGTTTGGTTTATCCTGCCACACTCAGCAAACACCGTTTTGAGGCCTGGGAGAAATTTGTTTCTTTCAGTTAGATGTTCAAATTTACTCATTGATCAGCCACAAATTAGTAATAACACCACCAGCATTACCTTGCTGACATCCTTGCTGGCTTACACCCAGTGTGAATCTCCCAGAGCAGTAAGTGCATATTTAAGTACCCAAAGATTTTTGTATTCCCACATTTAGTGCGTCAAGAATGTGAAAATTTGCTCCATCCCTGGAAGTTTCAAGGCCAGGCTGGATGGGGCTTTGAGCAACCTGCTCTAGTGGGAGGTGTCCCTGCCCAGGGCAGGGGGATTGGAACTTGATGATCTTTAAGGTCCCTTCCAACTCTAACCATTCTATGATAAAACACAGTATTTCTATAATGTAAAGCAAAAATACCTAAACCGCATTAAAAGGTCACCAACTGAACTGAAGGACATCGGTAAAATTTTAATATTGCAAAATATGCACTTAGCAGTAACTGAGAGTGCATTAACCTTATATTCACTGGAAATTGTTACATTTTTATGATACTGCTCATTGTTTTTGAGGTACGGCCGTATGAAAGTGCAGGCAAACAGTTGTAACCCGTACCTTATTTAATTTTTTCTGATAATAGTTTCAGGGGAAAAAAGTTCAGAAAAAAGCAAAACAGGTCCTATTCTGAAACCACAGCAGTTTCAGCAGTTACCCAAGTGGTGCACCCAAACCACACCGAGGACTCACTTCAGCAAAAGAGGAGATGAACAAAATGGTTTACCACAGCAAATGCTGTTAACTTATAGTGAACTCCACCCATACCAAGGGTTTATCTAATTTCATACCCTCAGCAAACTTCAGGGTTGAGATCTATAGTTCAAAGCAAATATAATCCCCATTGGTAGGATGCAATTATAGAATTTATCTTACCGAATTACAAGATATTGACAATGAAACAATGAAGGGAAACTTTTATAGGTTTCTCAATGTTCTATGTTTCAAAGATGATCCCAACTTTCTGCCGAGAAGAGTTTCTTACTGACTGAGGAGGAACAGCATGGTTTTGGGAGTTTGAAGCCTGGGTTCTGTGTGCTCACGGGCAAATAGAGCAGAGCTGAGATGACACAGCTTTAAGCTTTCACTAAACAAGTACTCCTTTCCAGGAAACCTTCTAAAGTAAAAAACATGCTTTAAGAAGCCAGAGTTGTGCTACATAGGATAAGTAGTGACAGGGTGAGGTAAGTCCATACCTGTGATTATATTTGAACATGTAATACCGTGTAATACCAGGGTTCCTACCTCTCACATCTTTTATGTGCCAGAAGAAGCATTACTCTAGAAATCTTCGGAGACCGTGAAGTATGAGGGGTGCCTCCCAGCACATCCTTCTCTTGGCCCTTTACCAAACTGATGTATCATCTCTAAACTTACTCAAGCAGGTTTTTCAACATCCCACTGAATTATCCAGATCTTCCACCGGTGCAGAATAAAACTTCCATAAACTGTGAATTTTAGGAACTTACAGAAAAATTATTAGTAGTTTTCAAAATATGCTTGAAGGTTAGTTAAATTAAAAGCAATTTTCTACAGAATACTCAAAGGTACTTCTCCTTTGAAAAGGGGGGGCTATTTCTGCACTGAATTTCAAACATAACTGTTTGGTGCTAAAGCTCTGCACAAAATCACTAAATACACTTTTAGTAACAGAAGGAAGAATTTTTCCTATGCAAAAAAACCCTCGAAACTGTTTTTGCTTAATATTTGCAAAATTTGCACCTTGAGCTGGCCTGTGACTCTGAAAACCTTTGCTTGAGAGAAATATCCTGAAAACTACGAACTTCTTGAAAGGTGAGGTTAGAGAAATCGTTACACATTCAACAACAATCTGTTCTGAGACAGACTCTGAACAATCTCTTTCGACAATCAGTACTGAAATACCTTTGCTGTGAGAGACCAGCAAAACAACAGAATCAGAGCGTGAATGGAATTTTTAGTTTGTGGCTGGGCAGGTGCTCCACCCATGAGTCATTTATCCTCCTCAGCAAGGGATGCTTGTGTTCTAATGCAACTGTCAAGGCTTCTAGAAGGCATGAAAAATAATAATAATAAAAAAGTTTTCCTGTCAGTCACAAACTTTGAGGCTAAATTTTTCACTCTTGGCTGCAGATGAGGGAAAAAAAATAAAAAGGTAAACAGGCACTGTGCTACTTGAGAATAACCCCATGTACTCAAGAAGCTCAAAGGAAACAGGTGTGTGGTACCAATCTGAAATAAACAGCACCTTCCTCTACTCCTGCAATCACGCAAAGAATAAAGAACTTCACACTCTCCTCTAGACCAAATGATTGTCCCCACAACTTGAAGATGCCCATGCAATTAAATGCAAGGGAATTATTTTACATTTTCTTCCCTGATTGCTTAAGATAATTCTTTTGTTCATAACCCTTGGTTATATCTACTATATATATGGCTGCTGCTTAAAATTATCTCACTAAATACACAGAATAAATTTCTGTGCGAATTCGTAACCTGGGGACATTGTACATGGTGCAGGTCAAAAAGAACAGCCACAAAACCATGACATGTTTAAACACTAAGTATTATAAGACATCATTTTCTTTAAATAAAAGAAATCCCTAAATGCACACAGAGCAGCACTCATGCTTTAGTTTGCCTGTTTTAAGCAAGATACTGAACAAACTGCAAAGTCTTAATTTTCATCTAATTGAGACCCTGAAGACACAGCACAGGCAACCAAACACCACTGAAAAAACATTTCTATGTCCAACACAAAAAGAAGCAAAGATCTCTTCTCTTTTTTCACTCTCTGAGAGCTGTTAATAGGAGGTCAATGTGAACTGATAGTGCTCTTGTACTGCTTTATAGCTGAAAAATAAGTCTAAAATGGTAAAAACCAGTCAAACCATAAAATGCCTTAGATTTAGAGAAGTGACACATATGAAAAAGGACTATATTTATCATTGACATAAAGGAGGAGGAAGCATCAAATACAAAGGCAGGCAGCAGCAGAACAAGGCTGTACAAACATTGCCCTTCTGTGAGCTGCCTGCATTGCCCTCCTCACTCGTGCAAGCAGAGCTGTGCCTGGCAGCACCAGGCACTTGCTGATGCACAGAAGAGACATCTAAAATGGTTCAAGGGGGGCAAAAAAACATCCCACAGAGTGAATCCAGCTCAAAAGTGCTGGGCCAGGTAAGCCTGGAATGTTGTGCACACCCAACTGGGTACCCATTCACTCAGGCTCTGAAGTCAAATTGCCTTCAGAATATTTTATTCCAGGACTCATTCTTAGTCATGAGCACTTAGCAGCAAAATCTATCTTAAATATACCTTCCAGGGTTCATGCACTGTTTGACCAGAATGGAAAACTACTCTGTGAGCTGGCTGTTCATTTTTTTTTTTTTTTTACATTACTAACTTCTTTGGGGCTGACCATCTTCTCTAGCAACCACCCTTGTGAGGAAAGGGCAAAACATTCTCACCCAAAACTAAGGAATTATTTTTTCTGTAGATGATGGATCACAACATGCATCAGAGCTCAAAGAGTCTTCAGATTAGTTGAATAATATATTAAGATCTTGAAGATCTTAATAGACCTTTAATAGATCTTAAGGCCTGTGAGAATGGAATCGAAGTCTTATCTCAAGCACAGAGGTGTTAACCACTGACCTCTGATATGCCAATTTATAAAGTCAGTTGCCAGCATACATCAGAGCTGCAGAGAATAAATGGATCAAAACCCACAGCCAAAGTTTTTTGGCAAACTCACTGTGTGCACTCTGGAATAATATTTTCCCAACATAATTTATGTTAATATCTGTATTTCAAATAGCAGCTAAGTAAATCCACTGATTCTGTTCTTACATGGGATGAATTCAACACGTAGTATTTTGAATTCCAACTTACATATTTTTCTGCTATTTACGTAATGGCATCCCAAGGAAAAAAATGAATTTTAAGAAGGACATTATGAATGAAAAAGGTCACTATTAATACAATACCCTCCACCTCTATTAATCACTAACATACAATATGTTTAATATAAAATATAACAGTTACACAGGCTAAAAAACCTAAAGTGAAAAAATAAATGTTTTTATTAAATAATCAGTGCAAGAAGAAAGCACGCTGAAATTGGAAAGTATGTTTTCTTTCTGCGTTTTTTAGGACTTTTATATTCTTTCAAGGTTAAAAAGGTCAAAACCACTATAAGCAAGCAATAATAATTTAGAAGGGGTTGAAGGTTACACACTGGTTAGTGGTGAAGGTTCTTCCACTAATATCACTGGTTAACAGTACTGTTATAACCGCAATGTGGAATGCATGGTGCTGCATTTAAAGGAAGTGGTAAGGGTGGGGCAAAAGCACTAGGTCCCACGATCAAAGCACTAGAGCATTGAATTTTACTTATAACCCAATCACTGACACCCACACAGCAGCTTCCTGTACTTTAAAAAAAAAAAAAAAAGAAGAAAAAAAATCTGTTTCTCTCTTTTTGTAATCAACAACTTTTACCTAGAAACTAGTTAGCGGTGAACTCTGACTGACTTCAATCTGCAGCTCATGGCAGAAAACATAATTGTTAATCTGTGAGAACTTACAAAGAACATTTTAACTGACAGGTTTCAGTGTATCGGTTCTTTCAGTTTGGTTTTTTTTTTTTAATTCTTAATTATACAAAAGTCCTACAAAAGCCAAGAACTATTGTAAGAAAAATGAAGTGACCAGAAGTTCATTCGTATTAAAATCCCCACCTAATCCTCTATGACAAACAGTAAAATATACTTATAAATCTACAAAGCACTTAGCTATGTTTTAGGACAGTTTGAGAAAATAATTTGCACTGGAATTTAGATTCCTGTCACAGGGCAGTTCTGTTTAAGTGTATCAATATACACTACTATTGGTTTTGTTAATGTAAGTAATTAATATTATCATGCTTGCTGTTTATCCAAGCTCATGATGCAAAGCACGGGCCTGTTTGGAGCATTATTCAAGATCATTAAATACTGAAAACATTCCCCACCTCTGAAGAAGCCTTCAAATTCTCCAGTACCACCTGGTGAACATCAAATGACTTCAGCCAAGTTGCAGGGGAGCTGCATGAACCCTCACAGACTACGAATGCATCCCCGGAGAGAAAGAACATGCACATACCCCCCAGGGGACTGTTATTAGAACAGCCAAGTAAGAAGAGCTAGAGAGCTTTTTCTTGGCTAATCTTCCTCAACCTAAAAAGAGATTCTTAAGCCAGGTAAGGGATGGAGATACTGATTTTTCATGGAACACATATACTGGAGCTTTCACCTACAATGGTATCCAGGCTTCCTGCTTCTGAAACATGTTCTCCTTGTCATTCTCTCTTTTATTCGCTGATTTATTAGCCTTCCTCCAATTCTCTTTAAAAATTCTGCACTTTACCTTTAAATAGTTATACTGAAAAGGCACAAGAGAGCATTGAATCAGAAAAACAAAGATATGAAATTTATCTCTCAAGCAAGACTCGGTTTAAGACTCTGTAACACCTAAAAGATCTTGAAAGACTTTGGTTCAAAAAGGAGTGAGAAAGAAGGAAAATGATTTAATGAAGAACAAGCACAAGCCTGAGATTCAGCCTAGATACAACTTGAAGGAAATAATCTCACAATTGTCATCCCCTCTTAACCTTCATTTTCGAGAAAGGAAAGATATAGATCTCAAGGGTATCTAATCCATGCCCCACAGCAAGTGTTTGCCCGTCCCTGCCAGATCATAACAACCACAGGCGGCTGTGAACTCAAGTATCTGCTGATGCAGATCATAGTTGCTTCTCAACGTCCAAGATTTGAAAAAATCTGAACACCAACTAAACCCAACCAACCAATCCTCACTTGACCAGCAGCCAGCAAACAGGCCAGGATTTGGAAGGGCAGACAACGATTGCACACTGCAACCCTGCCATGTCCAAGGCTGGAAGCAGCAGGACCGTTCCTTGAAGCACGGTATGAAGACCATCTCCAGAGCCTTTAGATGAGAGCTGAGCTGAACTACAGATTCCCTCCCCAGGTCCATCAGAAGGGGGGAGATGGGAACTGGAGCACACATTGGCCATACCCTGATTGCCCAGGACACCCTTGATGCATTCCTCAGACAATGCTTGCATGTCACTTAACTCCTAAAAAAACTCTCCAGATAGAAAAGCACTGAATCGGGAACAATCCCTGGTGGATTTTGCTGGTTCCCCTATTAATATATACCTGGGAAAGCTGCAAAAATATTTATTAGTATTTTTTGACTTGACTGTAGAGAGTTGAGGACACATAAAGCTTTGCATTAGAGCTTCACTGCACCCGTCTAACAAGGAAACCATGCAAGTGCTTTTCAGTATTAATCCCCATTCCCCCCCCAAAATAAGTTTTATTAAAAAAGAACTGGGAACAGAGAGGCAAACTATAGATTTGTCTGGTAATAACTTGCATTTATTCATCCTTCAGCGAGATCTTTATCACCTACTTGTTTTTTTAATTAAACAGACCAATGAGAAAGGTAAGAAACAACGGAAGTTTCTTGTCTGTTGTTTGTTTTCTGAGCAGCGTTCCCATTTCTAACACACACTTGTGTGCCTGTATCTCTTGCTAGAATCGCAGTATATTACTATATAATTTCTCATGCTTTAAGTAACCACTGAAGATTGCCTTAGTTGTGGAAGGAAGGGAGGAGTGTAACTGCATAAGCACATGAGGCTCGTTTGCTTTAAAAAAAAACACCCTGCTTTGTTTCCTCCTTAGTCTATTTTATCATAACAACATTTGCTTTTGGTAAAGCAGCAGAACCTTATAAATATTGTGTCTCCCAAGAAGAGGGGAAGGTACACATTTAAACAAATTTTGTGAAAGACGGATAAAAGGCTGAGTGCACACATCTAAATTCAAAACAAACTAAAGCTAAATGTTCTCCAACATTCCTCCATATGTAAAAAAGAGGGAATAAAGAGATATAAATCAAGAAAACCCTACCCCATGTAGGCAAGTCAACCTTATGGCATGCATTTCTCATCTTCGCTGCTACAGTTGCACTGTATTTGCTAGGAATAATCATGTTTTCAACAAGAAATAGAAAGAAACCACATGAAAGAGATAATATAGGTGTATTTAGTATTTGTTTGACTCATTCAACTTTATATAGGCCCTCTAAACACTCACTGTGTGTAGACATTTCTGAAAAAGACGGCCACTGACATACTGTCCTTAAAAACCAAACACAGAAATATATTATTCACAATGGCAAATAAGATTACCTTCAGCTTTTGTATTCCTGCTTCTATTAATTTGTTTCCTATTATTTGATACTTGCCATCATTATGTATTATGGGCTGTTATTAAAGGCCCTCTAGTACCTCAATGGTAGAAAATATTAACATGAAGCTAGCATGGAACAGGCTTCTTCAAGAACTTTTCCACAATCCTAGAGCGTTTCCTGACAACTTTTCATCACTACTCACCTACACACAACCTCATCATTTGACTGCAGGGTTTTAGTGTGCATCATCAGCTCTTGAGCAATGAAATCATAGTTACAGGAACAAACTAATGCTGCTGCAATAGCCTGCTTACTGTAGGAAATGTTTCCCAAATTGTGGCACAATCTACGGCACAGTTAATGAGATCTTCAGAACACCCTGGTAGTAGAAAGCACTTTTGATGTCACTCAAGGAGCTAGTTCTAACATAACTGGTTTGCAAAACCAGCCAGATCAACAATACCTTTTATAAACAGGATGGGAGCAGGGTTTGCTACAGAATGCAACTGCAGAAAGCCAGAAAATCCAGAGTTTGAGAGGGAGATGTTAACAATGAATCTGTTTTCTTTGTATTACCCTTCCTCACACCATCAGTGGATACATGAGAATACTACATGTTGACACACATTTGATGCAAAATTATGTTCTTATCCATAAATAGAATTCAGCTTTTTTTTTTTTTAGCCAACTAAATGTTCACTGCTAGTATTGACTGAATTATACCACTGTTGGTAAAAGGAGACTTGAAACCAACAGCTCTAAGTGGCTTCACTTAAACCAGTTTCACTGGTATCTGAGTACTTTGAAAATCAATTCTAGGGAGGGTGAACAAATAGAAGTTGAATCCCCTTTAAGAGATCTTATTTTCAATTCAGGAGATTCACATATCTCTAAGAATTTCCATATATAATGGACTTGAAGCAGGAACAAGCCATATATCCAGAAAGTGTTTTATATTTAATTAACACAGCAATGCCTGAATGGAAGAATGATCATACCCGGACAGATCAGGACAGGTCTGTCTGCCCTGTACCCTGCTCTTGTTAGAATCAAGTGGCAGAAGCCTCAGGAAGAACATCAAAACAAGTTAAAGACAGAGCCACACTTCAGACTACCTCGTAGACATTCAGCCACAGAGGAGCCAGAGAGAGTACTTTGGTTTTTTTGGTAGACCCTGTGGCTCCTGTGGGATTTTTACTCTAGGAACTATCTAGCTTTTTCTTAAGCCTATTGAAACTTTTCTGCATTCACCACATTCTCTGGCAATTAAAAAAATAATCTTAGAGTATTGTATAAAAGCAAACCCCTTTGTTTATTCTGAACGTGTCATTTACTAATCCCATTTGCTGCCTCCTTGGAAAAGACAGATTTTTCCTGCCCCCTCCCTGCCATCTTCCCTGCCACGAGTGATTTTACATCCATGATTTTTATCTGTCACACCACTCCTAATCATCTGTTTCCCATTTTGAAGAGTTCCAGTCTGGTTTACTGGCAATTGCTGCCAATTTACTGACAATCTCATACCTTTCTCTATGGCTGAAATCTAAGATTACAGATAGAAACCTGTGAATTTGTCCTTATGTCCAATAATATACAGAAAACTGGGGGAAATGGCTATTAAAAAAAAAAGAAAACCTCCTTACCACTGGGTGGCTTGGGTCGTGGAGGGACATTTTTCTTCGGTGGCAATGCTGGTGTGTCTGATTTGCTTTTGAAAGGGTCATCTGAGAATCCCACCCCTCCAAAAGAGGAGGCAAAGGGGTCTGAAGCTACTGACTACAGGAGTAAAAAGAAAAAAAGAACGTAAACACATTGTGGATGATCTGTGTTTCATGAAAGTTACAAGTTAACTCAAGTAAAAGCATTAACTTTAAAAAATGACGACAGATGTACTGAATTATGTCAGTGGTATAAGAGGCTAACGCCCTCTGACAGAGGTACTAGGACTTTGTTAGCATTCAAAAGTACTTAGGCTCTTAATTACTTAAGTACTCCTACAACTTTGAGTCCTAGCAAAAAGCTGACGAGTAAAAGAAAAGGAAGTAAAACTCTACTTTTTACTATTTGGCAATGAGCAGTCATGCTACAGTCTGGCCATTACTGTGATAAACAGAACGATGATAGAAACTGGAAAAACATGGTCTATTGCAGAATGGAGAGCTTTTTTTCCCAAGCTTTTCTGAAGTTACACACAACCATTTGTCTTTTTTGTAAAAGCTCAGGGAAAATTCCCAAACCGTATGTTTAATGTTTCCTATTCAGCTGACTCTCGTGAAGAACTCTCCTATTGATTAAAAAAGGCACCAAAAAATTACACCACACAGGGAAATTTATCATTCTGAAATGAAGAAAGAGCAATTTTGTAGGCAAAGCTAAAGCTTGCAGTTGGACTTACGCTGCAACTTCTAACTCAATCCAAATATATCAGTATTTGTAAAGGCTGTTGCCACCTAGTGGAGAGCTAAAACCCTCACAAAAACCACCAAGAAGTTCAATTGGACACAGTAACATGATAATTTATTTTCTAGTTAACATTCACTCTACAAAGTTCAGGTGTTGGTGGAGAAATAGGTGTATAAAAAGTTTGGCAACTATAAATTCCAAACTCCATCTTAGAATCCTAAAAGCAGCCTGACTGATTCGGGAGAGGAGATAAGGACCGAGTTCTATTTGAAACACACCATTTACCCAGTTTATACCAAAAAACCAAAGAAAAAGCTAGTCTGTTAAGAGCTATGAAACATCAGCACACCATGTTTTCCACCTTCTTCTAGTTACATTTAGTCATGGAAAAGTTTAAAAATAAGCAAGGACGCTATGAGAGATGAAGCATCCAAGAAGCAGAAGCCAGGAAGGTTGGACACTGAAATATACTAATATCTGATCAACTACCTTTTTTTTACAAGTGAAAACTAGGGGCTATTTCTTTTGCTCCTCATTTTTGAAAATGTTTGTGAAAAGTTGATTCATCCCTGCTGAATCGGCCAGTCTTAATAAGACCATCTGAGATGGATGGAAAATGCTTTGCTAAGTAACTGGTGAGGTTGATCGGAAAAAAGTTAACAGAAGTGGGTTGTCAGCTAAAAGATACCATCATCTCACACCCTTAAAAAAAGCATCTGTGGCATATATTTTTAAAAGGACAGTTGCTTCCCTTGTAACCTTTACCTTTGACATCTGACTGAAGTCTGCAAATCCCTCGCCACTACTGAAAGCACCACTTCCAAATGGATCCAGCGTTCCAAATGGATCTAAAACAGATACAGGGGAAAAAAATAAATTAAAATAATACTTAAGAATTCTTCAGAATGCTTGATGCCAATGGCAGGTGATTATAAAAATATGTTCATTTTGACACGACATGAGATGTTTAAAGACAATTCCATAAAACAAGGTTTGTTACCAAGAAAAAAACAAGTATAAAGTGTATATGAAGACTTAATCTTCATAATAGGACCACAAAGATAATTGCAAACAGTTCACGAGACGCTTTCTTTATTCTTAAGAATAAACTTTTACATTTGACTCTTCTTTCATAAAGAGATCTCTCATTCATCTCGATGGAAATTTTTTTCTTCTTACCTGGACCTTTTGAAGAGATACTGGAAGACGTAAAAGGATCACTGCTTTCAAAAGGGTCAGGCTAAATAAGAACAGACACACAAAATCACTGTTCTGCCATACCGTCCACTTGTCTTTTTATGCATGTCAAAATTTCTTGCTTTAAGACAAATTATTTCCAATTTCAGATTACTCTTACTCTGTTCAGTAGATATATAGAGGCACGAAATAGACTGATTATATGAAATTTGCATTATGAATGCATTTGGCTACTGAGAGCCTTGAACAAAAGGCCAAATACCTACAAGCAAAACACATTCAAGTGAAAAAGGTAGCACACTGAAATACAAGAAATATTGTTACCAGGGAAAAATAAGATGACGTGACACCCCAAAGTCTTCAGTCTTTAAGCAACAGAGACTGAATATTCAGGTCAAGCATTTACATTATTATTAATTCAAAGAGTCTGTATATCACTTCTTTTTAAATAGATGCTGTTTACAGTTGCTCTGCAGCTTGAAAAGTCTGCTGTTATCTAAATACAAACCTACATTATGTGACAAACTTACTTCCCCCACTGACTGATACTGGAATACTGTTCTTGGGGGGCAACAGTCAGTGAATGCCTGAATAGGGGTGAGGGAAAGGATTAATTAAAAAACAAAACAAAAAATCCATAACCCCCCAAACTAACCACACAGATAAGAACAGCTTAAGAACTGGGACTATACATGGAACAAACATGTTCTGTACAGTCCTTCCGTGAGGTTGGCTCAGCAGTCCTTTAGCCAAACCAGTTCCTCCATGTGATTCAGTCCATGACCACACAAATAGAAACAGCAATGGAATGGGGGGAAACCAGTGTGAATGAGTGGGTGCAGGTGGCTTGAAATTCCCAACAGAGAAACAAAAAAATCCACCTAACCGCATCTTCGTGGTGGAAATATGTCATTATTGTGGAACTGGAGAGAACAAACTCCTGATTGCTGTAACAATCCATACTTCAGAATAAAATTAGTCATATTTTATCAGTTAGAAGTATTTAGTGATATTTCATTCCTTTTAGGTTTCAGACAATAAACTTGTCAATTATAAAGAAATCCATTATGTGTAGATTTAAAAATTACTGACCTTTGAGGGTAAAGCGGGGGGTTTTGTGAATGGATCTGAGGTAAATGGGTCACTCTTCACCGGTTTCTTGAAGAAATCCTCAGGGGCAGAGCTCCGAAATGGGTCACTTTCCTTAAATGGATCACCTCCAAATGGATCTAGAAAGAGCATTAAAAGGTAAAGAGAATGTAGCACCCAGTGTGTCCTTACTGAACCATTCTAGATTTGACCTTGTGCTCACTGATAGAATTCTTCTTACGAAAACACACAATGTAAAATCTGATAAACTTCCAGATTCCTCTCTAACCAGGGTATTTACTAAGTTTGAATGAGTACATGTTTATTTTAAGGTTATGGACTTAATAAAGAATTACATGCATGTCATTAACACATTGGTCCTGAACACACACCTTGTCAGGTTTCTATGTTTTCACATTCAAATCAAAAACCTGAACCTAGGGAAACCTTGCCAATCTTTGTGTTTGGCTACAAATTGTTGAAATCACATCCATCCTGTCATCAAAAGGGCTATTACCTGCTGGAGCAGGTGGCTGTTCTGCAAAAGGATCATGCTGGAATGGGTCACCTATGCAGAATAGAAAAATCATTTGTTTTATTCACTATTTAGCAAGATAAAAGTTTGTGAAAATACCATTTACTTAACAATTGATCTTCAAGGTCTCGAGTAAGCCATTGGTCACTTACTGCCTTTGAAGGGGTCTGCTCCCTTAAACGGATCAGATTTGAAGGGATCTTCTGACTGGAATGGGTCTGTATGTAACTCTTGCGTATTATTGGTAAACATCAAGGCTTTATTCTTAAATGGATCATCCTAAAAATCAAGAGGAGAAACATTACAGCTACTTAGCATCGTTAAAATGGTCAGTTAGCCATTTGGCAGAAATTCTATGGTACCTTGTTTCCTGTTTAATATCTTAAAAATTACTTCCTAAAGAACTTTCTAAATAAGTGGCTTCTAAGCAGAAGTAATTGCACAGTAGAAAAATGTGTAGCCTCGGGCTATGCAGAATGACAGAAGTATATACAGGTAGCAATAAAAGGTTAAACTGTTTCTCTCATTAATATCTTAAATTCTCAAATACTTAAATAAAACCAAACTAAACCCCCAACCACCACTCTACCCATACTTTCTCCCAGTTATTTTATAGCTCTGCTTCAGATAGGGCAGCTATTTAAAAGAAAACAATCCACAAAGCATTTGCCAACTACAAATACAAGAAATCACTGCTGAGTAGTCATACTGGGGTTGCTTCTTCTTAACTCATTCTTGAGCTTAAAGCTCCAAGTGCTGATTTCACATTACAAAGCACTACACAGCAGGAAAAGCATCACCCCAATATTCTGATGATGGAGAGGTCAGTGGAGTCCAACCTATAGCTTGCTCAAGTTACAAAAAGTCCTTTACAAGTAGTAAACTAAAGCTATGAAACCTTTTCATCACATTCATTTGTGCCTCATACCTCTGTTTTGTGTCTGTTTGGGGTCTCTGATGAAACCAGTCCTTGTCACAGCACCGTATGTGAACACAGCACTTGTATGTCAGAGCTTCACAATCAAAGCCATTTGACTCTAATCTAAGAAATATCTGTCAACTACCCACTTACACTGCCTCACCACAAGAAAGATACAGGATTTCTGTCATCCCTTTACAAGGTGCAAATGAAGTAGTCTTAATTAATACTTGTCAGAACAACAGAGAGAGAAGAGGGGAGAGGAAGAAGAGGAAGGAACAATTAAGAAACAGGAAAGGGGCACAATGGTTTAAAATATTTACTATGAACCTATAGTGGAGTTTTTTTCTGGTAAATGGTTCTCAGGTTTTGCAAATAAGAGAATCCCAGCATAAGATCCAACCCAAAGCTTAAAAATCAGTTTTTCTACCAGCATTAAAATCTCTCTACCAGCAAAAAAAATCTCCCAGTACTGGAGATTGTTAGCAAATACCATGATCCCTGAAAGGCAGCAAACCAAAAACCAACCAACCAAACATCGTAACTATTTCAGATGAGATGCAAGTCACAAACCTAATTTTTGTAAAATACACTAAACAACAGTAATTTTTTTACCATAGTTCCATAATTGTTTCTTTCTGTCTGCCCAAGGCCTTCACTTATATCTGCTAAATTCGTCAGACTACCACCGTGAATCCCATTGAGAGCTTCATTATACTCTTCTATACTCTTATTGACTTCTTGATGGCTCTCTTGAAGTTGAGAAAGTTTACTTCTTGCCTAAACAGTGAAAAATGCTTTAGGATGTTATGCATTCAATAACTCTATCATTCCCACATTCTTGTTAAACCCAGTTGACAATTATTGCATTTTTCCCCCCACCTGAGAATTAACCTACGAAGCACCAACTCTTGGTTTTTTGAGAAACAAAAAAGAAGTTGTATGAACTACAGTGAATACCTGGTTTATTTCTTCCTGTGTTGATTTTAAAGATTTGATTATTGTTTCCAGCTGCACTTTCCCAGCCTGGATGCTCTGCTCTAGCTGAGTCTCTTCCTGCTGGAGGCGATTCAGCTCCGCTTTTGCTCTATTAAGGTCATCTTCCTGCAATTTTAAATCTGATTCCTGAGATTGAATCTGCATTTTTAGTGATGAAATCTGAAACAAAACATTACAAAAATCAGAGTGACGTTTGAAATAAATGTAATTTAATAAATTATGAATTTATAATAGAAAGTTATAAAGCAACCTATCAACTCCTAAGGAAGATAATAAGAACTTCTTACTACGTTACACAAAATCCTTGACAGAAGCACGTAGGACACTCCATAAAACCAAGAAAAATTATTATTTTAAATGACAGAAATACCACACTAATTATAAAAGTAATTAAAAGATGTTTCCTAGTTGGTTATCTCCTTTTCCATTCAAACATTTATCAAGTATTATGAAGTCCTTTCTTGGACCTCTGACTTTATGTGGAAATTGCTATTTATGGTAAAAAATAATTAAATAGAATTTCCTTCAACAAAGGACACAATACTCTTGAGCACGTCTAGAATTAACCTACACTCACCACCTGTGTTTCTTCCTGGCATTTCTGCCTTACGTCATTCAGCATGTCTTTCAGTTTGGCTTTCTGCTGGTCCATTTCATCCAGCCGGTCTTGGGCATCTTGTTTTTGAGCTTCTAGTTCTTGCAAGTTACTTGTCTCTCTATCCAAATCGTTTTGCAGTTCCTGGGGAAAATTCCACAGTCTGTAACTAACATTTAGCTGTTGCCTTATAGGAATGATCAAACATGGACAAACAGGGTAGCAAGTTCCAAACTCCAAAAGTTTTTTGATGTCATATGGGCTATTCCCTGCATGCGAATGTTTCGTTTCTGCAGGAACTTGTATGAGACACCAGGAAACAAATCAGTGCCCACAAGAGAGAAAGAGACAGTGACACAGAGCACATGTAATTGAGCTATTCTAATTATTAGAACCAATACTCTTTGAACAATGACTTCTTAAATTACAGTGTTAGTCTAAATAGCACACTAACAAAAAAGACATTTCAAACTGCTCACGTATCATCTTCTGCTTATATTAACCAGCACTAGAGGAAAACATTTCTTATGGAGAACAGGAAAATCCCATGAAAGGAGAAAAGACTTGTGCAGAAGCAACAGAAGGAAAGACAGAAGAAAGAATGCCTAATTCCCTCTACACAATTTTAGATTAAAATGAAAAAAATTAAAAAATTATATACAGAGTTTTTACCTGAACTTCATTGGTTTTCTGTCTGATTGACTCTTCCTTTTCTCTGATGTCCTGCTCCAGTGAATATTTTTCTCTGTAAGATAAGCAAGCTCATGTATTCATGATCAGTTAAATAACACAATACACACATGTGGGCATGCCAAAATAATCCATTTTCTAGAAACACCACACAACCAAAAATGCCAGTCCATATTCTGACACATTTTTAAAGGAGTACAGGTGTACATATCAATTATTCTTAAAAAAAAAAAACCTCCACAATCAATCTTCTGAAGTCACCTGGTAGAATCCAGGGCAGCTTTACATAATTGGCCAGTTTTAGGGTATCAGTGGGAGATTTCCCACCAACTTCAGTGACAAGTAATGATAAACTGACTAAAAGAAAACAAAAGTAATGGACGCATCAGTACTATATACTTAATTGGTTCTCCTACTCCAAGATTTTGTTAATAATCTACAGCTATTACCTCTGCAGCTGTGCAATTTCTTGACTGATATCATCCAGTTCCTTCACTCCTGTAAATTCTCCTGATCCAACGGAACTTGAGCTATCCTGTTAAGAACAAAACAGTCTATTAAAATATCAAGGTGTAACAGAAGATCTTCCTATACAAAGGCTGAGGTGGGACACAATCCTCATTATATGCATTTGCAAAATTCTATGGGATACATCAAATTATTATGCAACAACCACTGAACATGCTAGGAGAATTTTCTCTGTGCCCATTGAACAGATGGGACAGTGGAAACACAGCAGTTACAGGACATGCACAGTATCAGCAAACAAACTGCAGGCAGTGGTAGAACTACAATTCAAACCCCAAAACCCCTGCTCTGCTGTAGTCAGCAGCAAAACTTCCAGGGAACTTCACAAAATCAGACCATAACTTCAGTCTTCTTGAGCCCTGCCAAAAATTAATGCCAATTTCTGCAATTATATTCAATTTCCTACAGAGCAGGTCATTTCTACAGCCAGCCATTCAGGTGTAGAGCAGGGAAGATGCAGAGGGTATCACTTGCCTTTTAGGCAAAAAAATTGTCGTTCAAAGTTCTTTAAAAAGGATCTCAGCATTTGGTACAAAATTTGTCATTATTATAAAAAGAATTTATAGTTTTTTGAAAAAAAAAAAAATTGCAACTGAGCAAAACTGCAACACTGAACTCACTGCTAGTCACAGACAAATCAGGAGACCCACCATTTTTAAACAGCACTATAAGAAGAAAGAACAGATTGCTTACTTCACTCACTTTCATAGTGCTGTGATAACCACAGAAAGTTTGGCTTTATTCAATATAAAAAAATCCAACAACCACCCCACCAACAAACCACAAACAGGGAGCACAGTAGAACATGACATTTTTTGCAGAAACAGTAGGTGAATATCCAGTTTAAATTAGTTAATTAAATCCTCATTTTCAGATGAGCATTTCTTTTGTTAATATGCCATTAAGTAATCATAAGTAACAACAATCAATCAAATTAATTCTTAAAGCTAACAAATCAAAAGTTCCTAATATCATCTTTTCTGAGTAGATACAGATTTGCTGAGACCCATACTGTAGAGGATCATGATAAGGTGTTATCCAATATAATTATGAAATAAGTTAAAATGAGCTGCTGCATAGAATCATAAAATTGTCTAAGTTGGAAGGGAGCTTTAAGATCATCTGCCCTACTCATGGAAACATACAGTTTATTTCTTGTTATATTCAGTTAAAATACAGTAGATGAGAAAAACCAACTCAAATAGTTGAAGGAAGCAACATCACCAGGTCAACAGCCAGTGCTGGTAACTTCACACCACATTATCATCATGCCAAGAGCAAGTGTCAGAACACAAGAGCAAAGAGGCAGGAGAAGGTGCAGAAATAAAAACTTTTTGGAAGTTACAAGTAGCGTACATAAACAAATCTGCATTCTTTTGGATGTTACGATTACTCACACGACGCATTTCTGTTAATGCTGAGATCTCAGTTCCTACAGGGGTCAAGTAACCTGACAGAGTCTATAGAAAAAGGATATAGGAAAAAACCTTAAAAGGACCAGAGCAACAGCAACAATTAAAATATATTTAGAGGCTCAAAACCTTTCTGATAGGGAAGATAAAAAAGCAAAGGAAAATACTATATGGTTTACAGAAAAGGTGAATATATTGACATGACAGAAGTTTCAGAAATACACTAACACACGGCTGAGGAAAGGAACAAAGCGGGTTCAGTAGAAAATCAGATATTCCAGTAAAATGGTATTAACAGTGAAGGATACAGGGCTGTGTATTGCCATGCAACAAGGGAGGAATCAACCAAGTCTCAGACACCAGGAAGTCATCAGTCTTCATTTAGCCATTAAAAAATTTTACATTTTCATGGGAGAAATTTGGTACTGATCACAATCAGGGACGGGCTACTAACCCAGCTTTAAACAGTTCCCTGAGGTTAAAATAAGCCCTTCTCTATGACAAAGGAGTATTTTTCATGCTAGACTTTTCTCAGTGTTCCTTTACTTATGGGATAATTCTACTGCATTGTTCTTTTTGTCTTGTGTTGTTAAAAATTTCTGTATATTTTCAAATGGTAAAGAATTTTGTAAGATGAGATAAGAAAAAAAATCTGGCAATTTTTTACCATATTACTACAGAAAATAATATATTTACAAAATGAATACACAAAACCTTATTACTTTCCAAGCTCATAAGCTCAGTATTATATATAAGTAATCAATGACTTACCTGTATGGGAGTGTTCCTCTCTGTGGGAGGGATCATATCTGGGGACAGCACTTGCGGAGGATCAATCCCTTTACTGACTTTCTGCTGAATGAGATACATGGCTAGTGCAAACTGATCTTTGCTCAGCTTTCCCATCTGTCTTGTGTCTGCCAAAGCCCTGGTGAAAAATAGATCAGATTTATAAACAAGAAAAGCTGATTTCTCTTCTACCAAGAAGCCTGGAATACACATATACACGTAATTTTCTTTTGATTCAGCTTTATCAGTTGCTGATTCTAGTGAAAGAGTTCCATAAACAAAGCAGTTTTTATTAGATATACATGACTGAATAGAACAGTGTTACCCTGAGAAAATATTTAGAGCATTAGAACTTCAAAAAACAGTCACAATTCACAGACTGACCTATATCCCCCTCCCAGAAAAGCAAAGAGAGTATTTATTTAACCCTTGATCTTCCATATAACCCACATATCATAGCATATGGTTTTTTGTTTGGGTTTTTGGTTTTTCTTTTAATGTCAGGATCACAATTCTGGCTGGATAATCTGACTTCTCAGACCAACAAGTTACAAAAATACAGCTACTAGGGAATTCTTACCATATATGTGCTAGGAGATTCTGAGACAGACCTGAATGTATAAAAATGTCCTTTACTTCTTGGCCACTCACAAACCCATCCATGTCTGTGTCTGTTTTTAAGAAAATTTCATCGTATCGCGCTTTTTCAGACATTGGTACTACCCAATTCACAGGTGGCTGTAAAACAAAGTTGTATATTTCAAAGAAAGATAAACAATCTTTATCACACACTAAGTATATATGACATTACTCGGACCTGGATGTGCTGAACATTTTGCACAATCAAATCTTATCATTAAACAAGTATTTCCTCTTTTCCCATATTCTAGCTTAATACTTTTAATCTGAATTATAAATTCTGATAAACAGTAACTATTAGTTGAAAAGCATTCATTCCATGGAAATATGGACCCAACTAGGCATAGTAAGGCATCATTCTGAAGAACTTTAGAATGTAAATTAATGATTCCTTTGAATAAAACCTTGTTATGAGAGAGAAAATTCTCCGTAAGATTTGTCACTTCACGGTAATTCTAAAATTCACCTGCTCTACTGCCCTTCCAAACCATATCATCCTCAATCCCTTCCCTCCATCCCCATCACCCCAACAACAACCATCTTTTCAGAAAAGTCCTCACATAAGGCACAAATAAATATGCAGTTTTATTTTTTCCTGCAGTTTACTAAAAAAAAAAAGAAAAAAAAAAAAGATTTGTACCTGTGACTGTTTGATGGTGTGCTTGGGAGACAGACTCCCCGTGCTGTTCAGACTGTTGACACTACCATGAGACGGGGTAGAGCGGAGACTGTCTTTTGGTGGAGGACTTGCAGGGAGAACAGGAACTGCCCCAGGAAAGACGGGCGGCTTCTTTCTTTTAGAGGGGGGTATGAGAGAAGGGGGCAGCAGCGAAGGAACTGGCTCTTTCTCAAGAGCTCTATAAACCAAATGCATTGCCTGCAAAGGCAAAAAGGTCAGATAACATTGACCATTAGAAGAAAAAGCGACAAGATCTTCCAGTGTCAGTCTTTTACATAGTAATAAAACACAGCAAGATTAGAGGTGTAAACCAGAGCAGATAATTTTGAATGTAATTCCAAAATGTTTAATCTTAAGGACACAGGGCAAGAGGCAGATTTAAGAAAGATAATTTAATAGCTCCAAGTGAACAATGTAGATTAGAAGAGTCGACTGTAGCAGAGAAAGCCACAAAGCTCTTGAGAGAAAATGGAGCAAATTGCTTTAGCAGACACACTGGGAATTGAGAATTTAAAGCAACCTACCACAGCAAACTCATCCTTGTCCAGGTGACCATCTTTATCAATATCACTGAGATCCCAGACCTACAGCAATTATGAGAAAAACAAGTTGCATTTTGGGCTTTTGATGTTCATCATCATCAAATTAAGACTCCTAATAGATTTTTATGAAGATCACATTAGTTATCTTAGGCCTAGCTAAACATTCTCTGATGAAACAGACTGGATTTCTGGCTACGTGAATCAACATTGGCTCTAACAAGTTCTGGATGCAACACACAGGCAAGTTTTTCATCTTTCTATGTTGTAATTAAGGAGTCATCAAACTAAAACCATCCAGAGGTGGCTTTTGGAATTGTCCAGAGGGTGTGAGCTAGCAGATTGTCCAGATTGGACTTAGAAGAAAGTTAAAATATTTTAGAAAAGCCAATACATTTCTAATTTGCATTCCATTCCTAAATTTCTAGTTTTCATTTTTAGTCAAAAAAATATGTCCACCCCACAAAATTTTCTACAGGAGAGAACTTAAGCTTCTATCAACTTTTGCTCATTATTGCATCATGTACGATCAATGAAACATGAAGGAGATTTAGAGGGATCCAAAACTTTGGGTACTGCATTACTCAGCTATCACTGAATTAACACTGTTTAATCATCAGTGGGACCTGGAGACAGTAGAGGGGACAGAACGTTACGACTGAGGCTCAATCATCTGACCTCCACTCCCTGCTCTATCACTGGACCCCTGGACAAATCTCAGGGAGTTCTATGAGTCCTTTCCCCATTTCCTCAGTCCTCTCTCTTATCCACAAACTTTTCTGGAACAGGAAAAAGCTTCCTGAATTTCCATTGTGACAATTAGCAGGATGAAATACCAAGCCTTTCAAGACTGACTACTTCACAGTAGCACAGAACTGAAACAAGTCGTACTTAGATTATGTAGATAATACAGAGAAAGAAGCAGTTCTTCCTGAAGAGATGAAAGTACGTAACGCAGATTCAGCTCTTACATAGAACATATTCATTCTCAGTCATATGGATTCACAAAACATTAAAGAACAGGTATTTTAAATGGCAGCAGAAAAATACTTTAACGTTTGCTTCCATTGCAAATATGCAACGGATGCACTAAGCTCAGATCTCAGAAGTATTTACAAATATACATTAAAAAGTACTGGATGATTTGACAGTTAGAATAAATGAGGATGTTTTAAAGCATTTTCTTGTACAAATAGCGGATAGGTTTAATGGTATGTCTAATAATATGTATTTGTAAAACTGACATAACAGTAAAATATAATCTTATAAAAGCTATTATGGTTTAGGAGAGCTTTCTCTTGTGTTTAAACAACTACAATCAAAATTTCCAGCTCTTAAAATGAATACAGAGATAATTGAAGCCAAATTACTATCATTATTCTTATTTGTAAGTGGAAGATTTCAGAGCCTACTTAATGTCTTTGCTTTATAGCATGCACTCAACGTAAAATCTCAGCCAAAACTTGATCTATGTTGGTAAGTTACATTTAAATATTTAACATTGCAACTCTGAGAAGCTAAATAGAGAATAGCTAAATCTAAACAGCATACTTACCCTTCCTAGGATATCAAGAGGTAGCTTTGAATTCATCAGTACTGGTTTTACTTTGTCTCCTGAAAGTAAACCATTTACTGGCAAAAGGCTTTCAAAAATACCATCAAACTTTGCTTTTTCTTCCACCTAGTTGGTAAGAAATAGCCTGAATAAGTAAAAAAGTGTGCCTGTGTGAGTGTTGAAAATGAGATCTTGCAAGAAACTAAGACTGGTCAGTAATGTATTCATTCTAAATTTCCAAGCTTTCTTGCAAGTGCCACCATGCTGTATTTCAATGTAAACCCCAGGGAGCTACATTTAAGAGCTTAATTTCCAAGCTAAGGTTATGATAGCTATGAGATTTAAACATGCAGCATTCAACATATGCTCCTGTAGAGTTCTAGAAGGACAATGCATTCCAATTAAAACACTGCTGACCAGATTCTAAACAAACTTTGACAAACTCTGTAGAACTAAAAACTATTCTTCCCAAATAATTTGCCTCCTACTTTAAAGTACAAAATGCAACTACAAAAAAAATAATCAGCATTAGAAGTCATTCTATTTAATTTCTACCTTTTGGAAAATGTTTGCATTTGAAAATTAACTAAATGCAAATATACCCCTGTATGTACTGAAAGTTACTGTTTTCCAATGATATATATTGAGTGTATCACTGGATACTAATAAGAACATATGAACTCAAGCTTTAAAATAATACTTCAGAATGGATTTGGTGAAATGCTTTGCTGTTCTCAGTAGGGTTCCTTTATACAAACATAAAAGTGCCTACTATTAGGATCCTGGAAGAAATCCAGGCAGGCATAAGATTAAAATTTATTGTGTCTTAAAAACATCACACCAGGGGTTGTCAAAGCTTTGTTTAATACTTATTTCCAATATAAAACTACAGCTCAATATTCTCTATTATGCACAAGTCTGTCATCAGAACGGGAGGACTTCTGAAATGGGAAATATATTGGATACAAAATTGTCTCACTGGGAAAATTACAGACAAGGAAATTATTTACTTCTAAAGAATGGATGGAATGCGTTGTCTTTTACACTTACCCTAACAGCCCAGTGAGTCTCTGTTGAAGGTGGTGTGATCAGCAAAGGACTGCTAGTGTCATGCTAAAAATTAAAGATTTTTTAATTTATATGTCTCTCTATATGTACATAAAATACACACACTTCTGTCTCCAATCCTTACTAATTGCTTTAGCAGATGGTTATAGATATGAAGCTTAACTACACTGAAAAACAGAAAAAGGGCTGCACTTGTTCTCAAATAAAAAAAAATAAGTCATATCCATTTATACTATTCTAGTACTTCGATAAGGACTTCAGGTGCATTAAAGTCCCCAAACACAGAACTAAGACAAGTTAAAGGCTGCAGAGAAAACTGCAGCCATGCCCTTTACTCAGATTCCTGTTGACCAAGTCAAAAAATTGTATTTTTTCTTTTCATTTCTACTTTCATAAGTTTAGAGTTCAGCCACATCAAATTCCCAAACAAGCTGAGTGTCATTAAACTTACATCAGCTTTGCAGCCCAGTGGGGGGCTGGTACATACAACTGAAGAAGACAGGACCACAGCAGCCATGGCTGCAGTTATCCTGAGGAACAGTTTGACAGCAGCCTCAAGTCTCAGAGCCATGACATTTATGAAACAGAAGATTATCCCAATGCTCTCATATAACACATACATACATTGAGGTAGATATTACTTACAAATTTGGGAGGTGGCACAGTCAAGTTCAGACTGCTCAGGGTAACATCATGGCCATTCTGTGCACAGGCTACCAGGCGCAACGCGACATAGAAACCCTACAAATAATAGTGGTTTTTATTAAAAAAGCCACCAATCTGAGTCTTCAATAGCCCATTTATGATTTTTACTACATTATACATGTGCAAGTCAGTAAAGTATGGATAAAACAGATGTATAGCCCCATTCAGTTAACTGCACAATGGCAACTACCCCACTGCTTTTAAAGATTCTGGCAAAATTTCACAAAAACATGAAACAAAAAGTAGAAAACCTCAAAGCTCATTTTTAGGAAGGACTCTCCTAGATTTCAACAATTTTTCTGAAAAATTAATAATGTTTTAAAAAAAATTTCCATATCTACAAGTTGGTATTTAATATTCCAAGCCATTTTTGGTAGCATTAGTTATATTTTTTCATGCAAGATGAATATGTTCTTATGTATCACATACGCTGATTATTTACCAAACAAAAGAAAGCCAGAAAATTAGATCCAAACTTCTCCAGCAGCTTCATATACTTAGATATGAGCAGTGCTAGGAAAAAAAACCTCACCCTGTAAACAAAAACTTAAAAAAAAAAAGCTAAGGATAACTACTATTGATAACAGGGATTTCTTGAAACAAGACTAATCTGTGGGAGGTAACATGAGGACTCTACAGGCACATTTTATTTACCTGTTTATCCAAGTATCCCTTACCCTCTGGGTCAGCCAAATCCCATATCTGTGGAGATATAAAATAAAAGCCGTTGGGATTTTAAAATAAAGCTTAACTCACCTCAGCAGTTCACATTTTATGTCTTCTTGAACCATCCATTGCAGCTTTTCCAGTTATAATTCTTAAGTTAGCAATAAAAAAGTTGCACAAAAGATGATTTCTCCTCTTAGATACCTATGAAACTTAAAACAACGCCTTGGAGCTATTACCCATCTGTGGTTAACCTAATGCTCCACGGATCCGATTTGCATTCCACCAAACTCCTTTCTGCAACCCCCTTCTGCTCAACGTTAACTGCACAGATAATTACTGCATTATCTAATTCCTTCAACTTACTTTTCCAAGGATAATATCAGAGAGACCGGATTTTTTAAGAAAAAGCGCAGCTTCACTTGCCCCGACTCTCCCCGTGTACGTTGGATCTACCTGAAAGATAAAAGTTCACATTTAATTGAAGCCCATCTGTCATGAAAGCAGAGATAACAGATGATAAAACCCACCTCTTTTCTCGAGGTGAAAAGAAGTTAGACAGGCACACATTACAACTGAGCAGAGAGAATCTACGGAAGATTAGCACTGCAATGGGGAAAGGGGGGGGGGAAATCTTGGGGATTTGCGGTTTATTTTTCAATTTTTTTTTTTTTTTAAGAGCATACCTGTTTGTAGTAAGTTTCATACAACGGATTCCCAGTAGAAAACTGAAAAACAAAGATTGAACTGCAATCACAGATAGCCCAACTTCAGGGACTGACAGAAAAAGAAGCATATACTTTGTGTATTTCTTGTATCAAAAATACAGAACGTTAGGTCACTTTGCTGTGTTCCAAACTGGATACTTGAAATCTAAGGGTGGATAACAGTCAACCCCCAGAACTTGCAGCCAACAGAATACCCTGACCTCCTAAAACTTCTTACTCACCAGCATTCATACTTACACTCATGCTTTTAATTAACAACACTTTATGGTAATAAGGTTTTGTAGAACAGCTTTGAAGTGTCTGCCAAAGTATTTCGGATCACAGTTTGAGAACCACCGATATCAAAGGCAGAGTTTTCAACATAAAGCTGACTCGGCTACCTCCTGCACCGTAAACATATTTATGGAATATTTTCAGCAGACAGTAATATACACACACAGAGACAGAACCCTGGTATCAAAATATCCCTGTGTTTATACATTTTCAGGGCTAGGATCTTAAACTGAAATAGAGTTTAAAAAAAATAGAATGAATGGTTAATTAATGGTTAATGGTCAAATTGGCTGACAAAGCTGTTTGAAGCTTTTGAGTTGGTGTTATCACTGCACTGCACCAAAGCAGCAGCTGCAAAGGTGGTCCCTGCCCTTTGGGGACACTTATCAAGCAGATTCCTCTTCCCTCTTGCTGACATTCCAATGGGAACTGATACACCCAAAGAGGCAGAAGCCCCAACACCCATCTTCTCTCACTTGCCTCCTACAACTGCCACACAAGATCTAGCCATGTGCAGGTTAAACCTCCACAACATTCTTCAGCAAAAACATTACAACCCAGTCTTGAACAAGTCACCCCTTAGAGCAGACAAAGGCCTTAAAAAACAAGCAACAAAACAACCCAATAATGCACAGTTTAATGGGAGAGACATGGAGATGTTGAAACATCCCAAAGCCTGTTTGAGATAACTGCTCTTCAGCTACAGGATGTAAGTCAGACACCTGCTGAAGGACTATTTCTCACTACCTCTGATCACTGGTATGTCACCTCCCAAATGCTACCTTCTTCCTTGTCATCCACATGGATTTCTGAATGTTCTGCCTACACTGAGGGGAAGAGAGACAGAAATATGATGAAAGAAAAGACCAATGAAGAGCATGAAAATTTTGTTCTACACCAAGAGAATCTTCCTATAAGTTTGTTGTAAACGTGCCAAATCTTAATTTAAGGAACCTTCCAAAAACAAACTCCAACTCTTTGAAGATCAGTACTTCTACTTGGCTAGAAAAACCATGCATTTTCAGAAGAATTTCCTAAGCATCTTAAATGTACTTCACTTATACCCATGAACAAAATAAGCCACTGCATTCTCCAACATCACTACCCTCTAGAAGCTATTGTTCTTCAGTAGCTGGACACTTGCCCATCCCTGGAAGTGTTCAAGACCAGGCTGGATGGGGCTTTGAGTAACCTGGTCTGGCAGGAGGTGTCCCTGCCCAGGGCAGGGGGATTGGAACTCGATGACCTTTAAGGTCCCTTCCAACCCAAACCATTCAATGATTCTATGACAGGAGTTCAGAAGAAGAAACTTGTGATGGCAACTCAAATCTGAGTCATCTTTTCGCTGGCTTGTCAACAATCAGCATAGATAAGCACCATGTTTCTGTAGGAAACGCATCATTCAGAGAAAAGGTGGAAGTAGAAAACAGTCTGTCCAACTCAGAATAAAATCTAGTATGTTTTAGCCAACTACTACTACATACCTCTCATTTCTCAGAAAGCTCAGAGAAGCCAGCCAAAGACCATCTACAAGCTCCTCTAAGTAATTTGGCAGGTATCTTACAGGACGCAGAGGCTGGATTCATACCAAGATCCAGAGCAAACCATTCCATCAGCAGCACTGCATGATCTCATCCCATCACCAGACGTTCCTGCCATCCTCATCTGATCCTATCAGCCATGACAGACAGCTGACTTACCTGAGAGAGGTGGCAGGAAGCCAGGGTGAGGCACTGAAATGCTCTGAAGTTTTCTTCTACAGCAATATACTCATCCAAGTGCTGCTGGAAAGCACTTCAGCACTTGGCTCTCTACTTGCAGAATTTTACAAAGATTAAACCTCTCTGAACGATTTACCTAAATGACTGCATCTCTGTGATGAAGCAGACCAGACAAAATGGGCTCAAGTGATGATAAAAATAGCATAGCCACCCATCTACCCGTCACTGCACGTGACTACATCACTATTATTCAAGAGGAGTCTAATTTGATGACATCTGATGATGGAGAACCTAGACAAGACAGTGTCAATGCTGGCAAACATTGGCATGAAAAACATTTTGATGAGTGGTCAAATTACTTATTGTATCAGTCTGACTTACAGGTTAACAACCCTCTGGTTTCTATTCCTACTCCACATTCCCAAAAGCACCACCTATCACCAACACTATACACTATCTCCTGACCAGACACTTCAGAACCCTGGGGCCTTGCTGATCGACCTCTAAGTTGATTTCCTACAAAATTTGAAGTTTGAGACTTGAACTTGTGCTCTCACAGCAGATCTGCTGCACTGCATTTGAGGTACAAGCACATGGATATGACTCCATGTCCCTTAATGCAAGTCTGGGAAAAAGGAAGGCTTAAAGTGCTGCCACCAGAACGATGAATAAAGGCAGCTCCTAGCAGCCTTCTCTCCTGATGTCATCTCCAGGCCACAAAGAACTCTGGATCAGGTGAACTACTTCCTTGGTGTCCTCCTGTTCAACCGCTGTTGTCACATCATATGGTGAATGAAAATAGGTACTGTGAAAGGGGAGAAAACAAGGTGTTCCACAAAGATGAGAACCAAAAGAAGGTTGCTGCTTTCCCAGAAAGATTGATCACCTTTGCCCTTACTCTACTTGTGGAGTATCCCGAGATGTCTCAGAAGACTGAGCTACAAAACCATCTGCCCAATATTGCTACTGTAACTCTCCATAACCTCCAGAGGCTGTAGGTTGAACATGCCCAGCACATTGCAAAGACCACTGATAAGGTGACCAAATATTCAAGAAAGTAGAGTTATCAAAGGTAAATCAAAGTCATTTTCCATTGCTGTTTAACTCCAAGAACTGATTTTACATGCTTGCTCTCCAACTGTGATTATGCATAGTCAGTTGAAACAGCCAGCTGAAACGTTGGTTTACATACTCTAAGTTAGACAGGTAAATTACCTTTCATAAAAATATCATAAAACTAGTAATTTTACAGAATAGAACCATAATAAAACTAATTTACGGAAAAAATATTATTAAACACTTTCACATGCTTGAACTACCCACGTTGTTTATAGCTCCTAATATGTCACTATCAAAATTACAGCACATGTAACCTCTCCTACTCCTTTTAATGCCATTTCTGACATTTATTATAACCAGCATGTATCTCTGCGTTAATCATGAAATCTAGGCTATTAAAAGAGGAAGTTTATTAGTTTCTAAGGAAATTCTGCTTACTGCCCTGATTACAGCTAAATTACTCTTCACAGTTCAATAGAGAAAAAAAAAGTTTGAAACCTAGAATGCTTCCAATAAGTAAGCTGTAAAATAGTACCCCAAATTACTAATATGCTCACAGAACACATAATAGATGTTATACAAAATAAAATGCCATTCATGCCAGTCTCTCAAATATCAATTAGAATAAGCAACACAGAAGGAGGATATCTAGTATAATAGATATTTGATACATTTTGTCAACGTACTATAGAAGAAGAAATTCCACAACAAACTTCTTCAAGTCCAGAGTTTATTCTACATATATATTTTGCACCACATTGTTTCTCTTGAAAACTTCTGGTAGCAGTCTGCATGTACATGGGCATTTTCAGATGTTTCTGAGCATGTTCATTTATTAAGAGATGTTAACCAGGGCTCCTACTGCTATCCAGAAGCTAAAAAGTGGTGTGCTCTCCTATAGGATGCACAGCAAACTGTATATTACCTAAGCATCACATAACTCCATTAAAAGATAAATATTCAGAGTATCACAAATAAAAGACCATTATTAAAAGGAAACTGAAAAATTTAAGTAATTTGAACTATCAACAGCAGTTGTTCTGAATTCCTGACTGGCCTAGCTGCAGCGTAGAAAATAGTTTTAATTTCAAGGCCTTGGAGGGTGGTGGGGCATTGCTGCTTTTGTTTTAAAAGAAATAAGTAAACTGACTATCTTCATAGAAATATGGGAAAGAATAAACAGTAATCACATTGTTCAGGTCTGAGTTATTTGGGTGAGAAATTAATCAAAAACCTTGTAACAAGAATAACAACAAAAATCTACCCAAGGATCCCAAACATTAATGCAGAACTAAAGCACAGCCTCTCCCAGAGGCAAACCACGCTCCTTGCGGAGACAAGCTCCAAGGTCCAGGCTCTTCCCCTCCCCTCAGAACCCTCGTTCTCCTGCTGATGGGTGAAAAATCTCCTTCTCACTCCTTCACACCGAGTTCCCCTCCTGGTGCACCCATGCTACTCCTGCACCTCCCAAATATTAGGCACAGTTATGACACCCCAACACCTAAAGACGACATTAACCCCATGTTATAAGTAGGAAAACAGGGTGACGCGACCAAATTTGAAGAGTCCGGAGCAGAGAGTGAGCCCCAGTCCCGCACCTCAGAGCGCCCGAACGCCCGCGGCCCAGCCCCAGGAGCTGCAGCCCGGGGAGGGAAAGCCTCGGCGCTGCCCTTCCCCTTCTCCTTCCCAGGGGGACAGCTTCGGGGCCTCCATCAAGGGAGGGCGCCAGCGCCTTTTGTGCCCCCACAGAAGAACCGGCGCCTGACCCAGGAGGCTCAGCCCCGACCGGACGGCTGGGGGCCGCTCGCCCCCGCCCGGGGCCTGGTCCCCGCCGCGCACCGACCCTCTTCCCCGCCCGCGGGCCGAGCCCCCTCCCCGGCGGCGGCGGGGAGAGGCAGGGCCTATGCCCCAGCGCCGACCCGGCCCCGGCTTCACCCGCCTGCGGGAGCGGGACCCGCACCGGGGAGAGCCCGCTCCCCCTTCCCCGATCAGCCCCTCGGCCGCCGGGCCTAGAGGGCCGCGCCTCCCCTGAGCCGCCGCCCGCTGTCCCTCCGCCCCGGCAGGGTCCGGCCGGTTACCTGCTGGCTGAGGGGGATGAGCGCCGCCATCTTCCTCCCACTGATTCGGGCAGCGGCCGGGGCGGGGGGAAGGCGGGGCGAGCGGCGGCGGGAGGCCGCCCGGCCGCGCCTGGCACCGTGCGGCCCCGCTGGGCCGGGCCTGGGCGGGTGTGTGGCGGCGGGGGGGGCCGGGGCCTGCTGTGCCACCGCCCGGGAGCGCGTCGGGGCGGCTGAGGGGAGGCGGAACAAAGCGGGCGAGGGTTTATCTCTCCCCGGCAGGCGCTCTCCACCCCGCGGGGCTGCACCCGCTGTCCCGTCCCGCCGAGGCTCAGCCCCCGTTGCCCGCAGCCGCCCTGCTCCCGGCCATGGCCGCCTCAGGCGGGGCCGGCCCTGACCTGCCCACAACGCTAGGGACAAAGCGGGTCCACCCCGAGGGATACTCATCAGGTAACCCAGCGACCTGGTACAGCTGGATAACCCGCATCCAACTTTCTCCTGGGCCAACCTAGTTACTTTATTTTGTTACACTAAACCTGCTAAATATCATCAATATTCAAAGTCAAACAAATCCCTGCCCGGAACACATAAATACCTAACAGCAGGCTGGAGGAAGCTGGAGCAGTGTAGTCATACAAAAGCTAAATCAACAGGAATATGTAGAGGGTGACAATGTCACTGCAGTTATTTCAATGGCTCTCCCCATTCTTCACCCCACAGCATTATTGGGATTGTTTTACAAGAGATGCTCTTAACACAAAAAACGTGACCTCAGTCCCCTCCACAGACCAGAAACCAAGGATTCCAAAGATCATCTCGCTCCCTCTCTTCCTCTCACAGCAAACTCTGTGCTGAGACAGCCTTTGGTGCTGGAAAGGTGGCTTCAGATTTTGCTAAATTTATAGTGTTAGTTCTTGGACGGGGGAAGGAAACACGAAAGAGCAGAAGGACCTGAGAAGGGATGAAGGAAGTGGCTGAAATAAGGTTATAAGAGTGGGTTACGACAGGTCAGACAGAAAAATAAGACTCATTGTTCACCATTTCAAATTCCCTCACCAACTTATTGAAAAAAAATACGATTTCCAGGCAGTGTATCTATTCACCTCTGATTTTTTGAGGGGAAGAACATTGTCAACACATTTAAACTTCACAAGAGTTGTGGGGGGACAGGCTGCTGTCCCTCAGGCCCCACACCAAGACAGTGCTAGAATGTTCCGTCAGCAGATGAGCAGAACCACCAAAGAGCCACCTGGAGCTGTGCCCGTGGCAGCCGTGGGGCTGTGATAATCCCCAAAACCCCCGAGAGGCACAGAGTCACTGCAGCAGCTTAGCACAGCTTATCTCCTCCAAAGCATAAGGTATGTTGTGAAACACGCTTCACACACCTGACACGCCGAACCTTTCAATGAAATATCATAAAAAAGCTTATTATGGTATTTCCTCAACAAAAACGAGCGTGAGTTTTAACATTTACTATTAAACTCTGAAAGTGTAAAACAGTTCCAAAACCTAGTGCTTTTCTATAGGTGTTTATTTTAATATATTTTATCAGTGTTAAAGATACAGAAAATGTTAATATTTTTATTTATTGTATAGAATTTATCTTATGGTATTTTTATGAAAAATAACTGAATCTATTCACAAAATGTAATGTTGAATTAAAAAAAATAATCCTGTTTTATTACAACCCTATTGGTGAAAATTTCCACAAGCTGGTAACAAAACATCAAAATCCTTATGTGCAAAAATCCCTAAGCAATTTAAGTAAAAATAACATGACTGTCTTTCAAATAACAATTAAAGCTCCTCCTTCTCGACAGTGTTCCTCACTACTCTACTCTTTCCACATTTTTTTTCTCTCAAGCCTTTTCTTAAAACCTTTGTTCAAAGTATTTTTCTTCTGTGACCCCTTCTCTCCCCCGCTCTCTCAGTCTGCTTTATGTCCATTTCTTTTTCAAGACTCTAATATTAAGATTTCATTTTTAGGCACCAATAAGTTCTTGATAAGATTAGGCAGAGAACTTTTAAAGTGGGGTAATAAAGAACCAAGACAGACACAGCAGTTTTGAGGATTCTTGACCTTTTTGAATGCCATTCTCCATTCACAGCATCAGCCCAACCTTCAGGTTTCTCAGCATTAGTGTCCATGATTTATTCAGGTTCATCCCAATCCTTAAACAACACCAAGACATAGGAAGATTTAAAAAACCAAAAACTGGTGCACAGTTCAACTATATCAAACATGTATTCAGTAGGAATTAAATAATCCACTAATGCAGAATAAAGAGAGCAAATTACCTCAGGTTTGATGTCATTTGGAACATCAATTTGCATTTGATCATCCCAATCAGTGGGTTTCTTCACTGTTGGATTATTAGTTTTCCTTTATATCTTTTTCTACCATTTCCACAAACAAGAACTGCACAACAGCAGTGACAGTATTTCAGTAATGAAGAAATAAACTCACCAAACATAATGGAGTCATACGAATCTCCACTTTGGTTCTTCTGATCCAAGTGTAAGGAAAAAATCTTAATGTATCCCCCATACACAGTCTTCCCCGTGTTAGGAAACGGCTTAAATTGTGAGGAGATAGCATAAAATTTAGAATTTTCACTAGTTTGTATACCTGTGAGTATACTAGTAGAGTAGTCAAACTTAAGATTTTTCTCCATTTGTAAAGAGAAAATACTACTACTGTCACACAGAGCGTATCTATAAAGTCAAGTCCTCAGCTCTCAAGCTGGTTCCCATAGCATACAATGAACAGCCGCCACATACTTTTATCTCACACTAGATCTCAGTAAAGCTTAAATCTACCAAGGTCTGCTTTGTGCTCAGAATCCACCTCTTCTCCAAGCTTCTCCCAGCATCCTGCGACGTCAGCACTAACACGGCAGCGGGGTCAGGGAGTACGGTCAGTGTGTCGGGGTCCCTCCCTGCCACCTCACACACTCCTGGCCGTCACCAGCTGCTGCCCTACCGCCCCCTCTCTCCTCGCCAAACCTCCGTCCAGATACTGCTCCTTAGAAACACGCCGTGGCCCGGGCAGAGCCCAGCGCGGCCCCGAGAAGCAGAGGCGGCCCCGGCGACACAGCAGCCGGAGCGCCCCTGCCTCCATCTTGGCCGCCATCACGGCCGGCGCCCTCACACCGCCACGGCCTCGCGCCTCAGACCAACGCCGGCTTCGCACCTTCGGGCCCCCGCCCTTTTCATACTTGGCTCTGATTGGCTGCGCTTTCCTAATTTATTAGGATACGGGAGCCGATTGGTTTAATGCCCCCGGAAGGAGGAGCGGGCTGTCATGTGCCCGCACGGCGAGATGCATGCAGGGGCTTGTAGTCGGCCCTCTCAGGGCTTTATTAGGATTGGCTAGCGCGCAAGGAGGGGACTCTGCGCGTAGCCAATGAGGGGGCGGGATGTTGAGGAGTCGCGGTCTCTGGGATACGGCGCGGCGCCGATCGCTGTGGCTGCGGCCTGGAGGAACCGGCACTGTCTCAGGGTGCTCCCTCCCGGATGGCGGCGATCCCTCGGGTGCAGAGGGTACCCGCGGGCGGAGGGCAGGTGAGGGGGCAGCTCTCGGCCCGGCCGCCGCCCTCGATCTGTCCCCGGGCTGGTGTTTGAGCCACGCGTGGGGAGGGCCCACACAGGGAGCGGGAGGAGGGCGGGGAGCGGGAGTGTCTGCCCGGTCCGTGGGGCTGGGAGCTGAACTGGGCCTCCTGCCTCCACCTCTGAGGGCTCTTCTCTTTGCATCCTCTGCTGGGCAGGGACATGGCGATGGTCCCTACGGGAGAACCCTCACAGCCGGATGCAGCATCATTCCTCGCTCCTTCAGTGACATCCCTGCGGCTGACACAGGGAGAGCTCCGTTCTGCCGCAGCAGATTCCTAAAGGTGCACCATGAAAACCTACCTGGAAGCCCGTGGTGCCAGACTTTGGGAAGCGCCGTGCAGAGAGTGAGCAGAGATGTAGCCAAGAGCACTGCGGGTGACGCTTCCTGCACACGCTCGAGCTTGGCTCTGAGGAAAGTGGCACAACTGGAAAGCAAAATCATGAATCGAAAAAAGCAGATGGAATTGCAAACCACTGCCTTGGGCCAGAAGCCTTGGGATGAAGAGTCCCTCTCATCCACATCCAGTCATGAGCGCAGTGCAAGGGGCAAGAAATATCTGAAGAATTCTGCTATCACCAGTAGCACCAGAAATATGACCCTCAGTAATGACTGCTCTAGGGAAGAGGTAAGAATCCAAAGCCCTGAAAAGAATGTTGTGGTTAAACAGCAGCTTGGTTTGGACAGTGATGAAGAGGGAATGAAAGGATTGATGGGAGAGCTCGTTGGAGTTGTCCAGTGGAAATAAGAATTGGAGAATTGTTGCAAGTGATTCTAAATGGGGTGGAAAGGTACATATGGGCTTCACTGTATTATGTGTTTTTATTTACACATTTATGAAATTGTTTTAAATTGGTTGGCCACTGTGTTTTATATAGATAACACCATAAAATTTTAATTTTGCATTTGTGGCTTGCTCAGGATATTCACATTTTAAAATTACTGGAGTTCAATTCACATTTTAAAATTACTGGAGTTTTCCTTTTTGATGATCTGCACGTAATAAATGAAGTAACGCATAAATCTCTTTTTCATCTTTTTCAAAAGAGTAAGACTCCAGTTTCATCAGGAATGTCCCCTCCATCTCAAAAGGAAATTTCACCGACAGAAGTAGCTAAAAAATCTCATTTTCATAGCAAAGACTTGGGGAAAAATGTTTTTGGTAGAGTTAACTCACCAGTGCTGTCAGCAGCCAGCAGAAACCTGTCAGTACAACATAATACGAGATCCCAATTACTGTCTTCCATGAAAGATGATACAGTAAAGGTTACCCTGCCTAGAAAAAGCAACACCAAGCAACGCCAAATATCATCTGACAGTGACAGAAGTGAAATAAAATCATTAGATGAATTGTTTTCAAAAGCAGATGATGCAGAAGATTCAACCAGCAGCAGCTCAAACGGTAAGTTAGTTCTAAAATATTGTCTCAGTAGACTTGGTATGAATTGTACTAATAAATTTAATAATAAACATGGGTAAATACTCACTTTTAAAGGATTCAGTAGTGTAATTTTACATAAACCAAGGCTTTATCAAAGGAATTATGTTGATCTGTTTCTTTTTTTGAGTGTAGTATATTTGTATTTTTCTTGGCTTTTGATTGAATAGGTTCAGTTTAATGATGCTTCCCCAGGTGACAATTATGATGTTAAAACAATTACAACATCTAGAATAATTTTCATAGATGAGTGGGACAATGTACTAACGAGTCTGAGTGAGAACAAGTGTAAATGAGGGGCAGCCCGAATCTCTTGAACTTGGGTTGGTAGATCCACTGACAGGAAAAGAGCAAACTTTAGAAAGAGCCGCTTCCAAGTTATAGATTTAGAGTGACTGATGGCTATTACTTTTTAGTATTACACTTTAAACAAGGAATGTTTATTTTTCCCCACTTTTCTCACTTAAGGAAAAAGTGTACTATAATTTTCATGCAAATTCTCATGACGATTTCTCATTTGATTGCAGATTTCAGACTGAATATCCTGAGCCTTGATGATCTGGCACCGAATATCACCAGTGAGGCAGCAGAATTAAAGCAGAATGTAAGTAGAAATTCCTCACTAGCACCTTTTCCCTGTGCCACTGTTTGGTGGAGGGTGACCATTCTGAAATGAATACTTCTACTCACAGCCACCCGGGTCTCGCTAGGTGCAAGGGTTACAGCAGGATTTTACAGTACTGAAACTTCACCAAATTCTTTCTTTAGTGCCTGCATTTCCTTACTCAGTGTAACAGCATTGCACAGTTTGTGTGGTGACACAAAAGAGAACACTTTTAGTTCCTAATAAAGTAGTGCTCGGTGATATGCAGTAGGAGAGATGAAGAATAGTGGAGGTGTATTCTAGGTTATATTTTGTTGATTTTCCTAATAGACAGCTGTTTCGGTTTACAGGGGACGGACATCCAAATTACTGAAGAATCAAACAAGAATCCCAAAAAAGATTCTCTCCTGGTGGAAAAAGACCGAACTTCTCTTAAAATGACAAGCACAGTAACTGGTGTGAGGGATGCTTCTGAAGGGGATACTGAAAAAACTGTGACTGAAGCTGAAATCTCAGAGCATTTAAGTGGAGTTTCTGCAGATTTTCCTAGACACAAACAGAAATGTCTTGATCATGAGGAGAGAACTCTTAATTCAGAATATTCTGAAGACTTTGAAAGTTCTCTGTCTACAACAGATGGGGAATCTGGATCAAAAATGTCAGAGGGACACTCTGAGAGCTGCACGTATTCTGGAAAACACTCACCTTCAGCATTGTCACCTTTATTTAGCAGAGAGCGGTGTGACCAGGCACATGGAGTAACTGTCAGAGAAACTGCTGTTCAGACAGTGGATCCTCCATTCACCTACAGCTGGACAAGGAGTGAGTTCACAAGATATTGCCCTATTCAGGCAATTTTTATATTATTATATGCACCAGCCTAATCAGCATTGGTAAAGCTCTTAGTTTCAGTACTAGCTTTTCCAAACTGACATTAAATTAAAATCTTTCTAAAGCCCAACACACTGATGTCTGTAGAAAAGGTTGAGATTGGCCAACAGAATAAGAACTTGGAACTGTTTTTTCTTGAAAAAAACCCAACAAACCCACAACAGGAACTCTGGGTGGATGAGCTAGTGTTAGTGAGAGTAATATTCTCAAACACAATTCAACAGCTTTATTGTATCTTTATTATTGTAAACAATACTCTTGTGGTGTTGCTGAAGTGATCACCCATTGTGGAGTTCTTTTTTGCATTGTATTTATTTCTTGGGAAAGCACTTAGAAAAGACTGATGTGACTATTACTTGTTTCTGAGCAGTGGCTCCTTCCCCACCTCTCGTTACTGAGAGTAAAAAGCAGTAAGAGCCACTTCTTGCCACATTCGAGGAGGAGAAAATAGAAACTCAATTGATCTTGAAAACTGGAACTTCCTTCAAGTACAAGAGCCTTGATTTTGACTGTCTAGGGTTATAAAAGATGCCTTCCTCCGTGGCACACGTTGTGAGTGTAAGAATAGAGCCACTGTAGAGTCACAGAGCTATTTCAGCGTGGTTTTAGCTGACACAACTCCCCGTTAGGCTCTACAGCAACCGATGTCCCAAGAGACTGCTGAAGGTGATCCAAGTTCTAGCACTAAACCTTCCCACCCTCCAGACCCAGTAACTCTGTTTTCCTGTACCCAGCAAACACCTCTGCAGTTCTGGACCCGCCTGTAGGAAACAGCTACATCGATCCCATACCGATTGCCAGCCACGTCATCAGCGCAGACGCGGTAGAAGGTAGTGAAAAAAAAGATGTTTCTTATTCTATTTTACTGTATTTTATGCATCTCGCCCCTGCTGGGATTGCTCAGCCCTTACTGATGTCTCTAAAGGACACTTTCTCTGTTCCTTGCAGCCCTGACAGCGTACAGCCCCTCAGTTCTGGTTTTAAACTCCATGTTGAAACAGCACCTGATGCTGACTCAGCAATTTGTAAAGAACATTCACCACCTTCACGTCTCCCTTGTGGAGTCGCTGGAGCAGGAGAGGTTCCACTACCACACCCTGGAAGAGGCTAAAGAGGTATTTCTTTAGGCTGCTGCCCAGTCTATCATAGATCAGTGTTTATTCCTTTCCAAACATACCTAGTATTTGCAGTAAACAGATCTTCTTTGTGTATTAATCATTAATCAGATAAAGTTCATGTAATCATTGAATATGTTACTTCATAGAAGAATACTATAATGCTTGTGCCCCTGTTAATGACCAGTCAAGAGTTTATACAGTAAAAAAACCCTATAGTGTTACTGGAGCTGCAGTTTTGAAAGAATAAACTTTCTGCTGCAGCATTTACCTGTCCTCAGACCAGCACGGATCTTTCTAATATTGTGACAGAACTATCAATTTCTGGTGCCAGTATAGAAAAGTGCAGGGATTTTGATGTGAAGGTTTATTAAATAGTAGAAAGTGTTTATCTACATAAGAAAGAAGTATGCATATTAACTTTTTTTTTTTTTAGTACATCAAGAATCACAAATCCCCACCTCTAACAATTGAACAAGCACGTGAAGAAATTCGGAAAGCACAGGAAGGAAATCTGCTTTGACTCTTCAAATTTTAAGTAAAATCTTCATTTACAGATCTCAAGCTGGAACAAGAAACCCTTCCAACTTATACAGATAAGTTATAAACTATGTACTGGAAGGATTTGTACTAACTGCTACGATCTTATTATAAATAATTTATTTTTCTACATCTGAATTTTTAACTAATGTAGACGGATAGAGGGAGAGGCAGGAGCTGTGTCAGTGTTCAGGAAAAAAAGAAACCCAGCAAACAGTTCTCTAAAGGCAGTGCAGAAATGATGGTGAGACATGTATTTATCACATGGATTGTGAGATCTGTGGTCACAGAGAAGTGCAAGTCTGTGTTACACCTGAGGACTATGGGCACAGTAGAACAATACCATAGCTCAGCTTTAGTGCCATATCTAAACAGTGTCTATATATAATTAACCTTGTCAGGTTACTACACAATCAAACATATGTAAAGTTAAGATAAACTCAGGCCAAGGAAGGCTTATAGCCAATTATGGGAATCCACTCTGAAATATGAGCCACCATTTTATTTTTATTAAAAAAAAACCTGTTTATTGGAAGGCAAAACAATAAAATTCACAAGTTGGTAACATACAGGTGGTGTATGCGGATTCACAGACAATTACAGTTCCACAACTACAGCAGATCTAGAACAAACTGATATTTCACCAAATTAATTGACTGCTTTGAAGAGGGTTTCTGCTTATACAAACAAATGACTCCAGAAGAGGTTACCACCACATGGAGCTGGGGAGTGGAAGTGCAGTTTAAGGGCCTAATATCTTCAGCTGGTGGTCTCTGGGAACAGTTACAAAATGGGGTTGGTTTTTTTTTTTTTTTCCTCATTTAGATTAAATGAAGTTTCCAAGAAACATTTCACTGTTAGAAACTTGCAGAGCAGAGAAAAATTCCATTCTCTTCTTCTGTTCAACTAATGAGCTTTTATTAAAGGGTATATACAAAAATATAAAAAAGCTTAAAGAACGTCTTCCGTTACAAAGCATTGAACATCCCTCAGGGCTCTTGAAAAGCTACAAGAGTGAAGCCCTCGTGTTGTGAGCAGAGCTGGGACTGCAGCGGCTGGTGTGGAGGGGCGTTAAGATGGAGGGTAGGTTCTAACAAGCTGGCAACCAGTGCTCTTAGGTCACCTGTACTGGAACTAGATGCTTCATTCCCCATTTAGACATTAGGATACACTGCTCAGCATTCAGTCTGACTTGATCCCAAGGCAGCACCCCTCCACTTCAAATAGCATTAACCTTTTGAGAGAAATAAACATACATTATGGAACTAGAGAACACACAACCAAAATGAGATAACGTCTGTATTCCCCGGGAACAAACAAATCACACTCCTGCACCAGGGAGAGCTCGACAGGGGTTTAATTCTAGTATAAAATGGGAAACTAATTTAAAATATTTTGCAAAATAAATGGAAATTCTTAAACTTGCTAAGACATGTCATAATTACGACTGGCCTTTTTTTAAACACTAAACGACAAGTGTTGAAGTACATGTCATAGCTTTCCATTTTTCACCATAGTTTTAAAAGTAATTCACTTGTCACTTCCTCCAGACTTTAATCCGGATTTATACAAGTTTAATGTTTTGTAGAAGATGCAAGACATCTTTCTTCAGAGAGTCTTATTCAGGTGGTGGAGGGTCTTGCGTTTCACGCTTCACTGAAACAATAGGGAAAAGAGTTCTTACACATTCTGCAGTTACCTAAGCTGTCCAAAATGTTTCACGGGCCGAGGGCTCTATTAATAAGGAGGTTTTCCTTCAGGGCTTTATTTGAACCCATTTTATTACAGAAATCACTGCAGCCATAGGTAGAAGTGACTTTTTATTGAACATGCCAATTTGTTTATCTTTGTAGTCACTGATAAGTGCAGTTTTCTACGTAACACAGACTCTCTGCAAAAATCTATCATTTGGGTAATTGTTTTCATGTCTTAGGAAGCACCTCCACGTTTTATGAACCCTTCCTGCACTCCAGGGAGTTTATTCCCAGTTCTGACTCGGGCAGAAGATGGCACTAATTGTCGGAAACAGGGGAGTTCCAAGCAGGAAGTCCTCCCTGCGCTGGCAGCGTCCCCCCTGGGCACAGCTCTGGCTACCTCCTCTACCTGGGGGGCTGCTCTAGGTTTCTGAGGGGTGACACTCAGAGGTGCAGGCCTTTGGCATTGCAGCCAGCAAGAAGCTTACACAACAGGCTGATAAATTAATGTTTCAGAAGTTAGAATACAACATAACTAAAAGGGAAAAGGTGCTGAGCAATCAAAAGTACGTGTCTACTTACCTGTTGGTTTATTGTATGTTACATTAGAAAGAATTAAGAGTTACTAGTCTTTTGATTTGAGTTTATAATCTACAGTAAATAAGAGAAAAGTCTCTAAGCAATTTAAAAAAACCTGTGCAAACATTCACTTACATTCATCTCTGGCCTTCATGCGCGCGATAAACGAGTAACTTTTATTTCTTCGGTAGTTTTCGTAGGGGTCATCTAAGGCAACTCCCACTCCTTTATATTGATCCCATTTGTCTCGGATGTCCCCTCCCTTAATTGGATCCTGAATTCCTTGTTCCTTGGCTCCCAATCCACCAGATCCGCTCCATCCTGCGGAAAGGACACAAAACTGTAATCCTGCATCTATCTTTTGTTATTGCCAGAATTCCGAGGACAGATTTATTTGGGAACAACCAAAGAAATACACAGGAGGGTAACAGCCAGCCCAAAACAACACGAACTGGCCCCTTTATTGGAAAGCATTAATATGAAGATGCCCTGGGAGCTGACAGACATCAGGACTGTCCCTGAGATCTTTGAAGGGGGCAAGGGGAAAGCCAGTACAAGCCCAGTGTGTCCAGCCAACCCTGCTGATCTGCACCGCTGACCTTGGAATAACAAGGGATAATTACTTATGAACACACATTAATTATTCTATCCAAGAGTTGGGTGCCCGATTTTGGTTCCTGGCTTCTGTAAGACTCCAGAACAGCTTCTTACCCATTTTCACAAGCATTTGATGGCCTTTATTTTCTTCTCCAAGTCTTGATTCTGGTATGGGAGGCCCAGAACTGGAGCCCAAACCAGCAGAAGAACTAAGGGAAGAAAAAGAACAAGTGAAGAAGTCCTGTTCTGACACAAGGCAAGGTCATTTATATTCTGTTAAACATTAACACCCAATATAATTCCAGACACTCTACTAAGCTATTCTTTTATAAAGCTATTAGATTATGGAGTTATAAAGGTGCCAGAAACACTGTAACTGCTTCTCACTGCAAGGGAAGGCAAACACCACAGTCTTCCTAACACACAGAGTACTCAGAGGACAACTCCTGCTTCCCAGGAAGGTGTCATGAGGCCTTCAGAGTTGCAGTGGTTTTTCATCACAAAAAAGCCACCACAACAGAGGAACATTCTCCCTAGAAGCACATTCAGCAGATAAATCACTTCTAAACCTGCTTCCCATCTTCTTTTCTGCTGTTTGTTGAAATGCTTAATATACCCAGCGTATGAGAAGGTACCTGTGTTGGTACTTTTCTAAACAACCCAGCTAAAAAGAGAAATAAAACCCCAAAAGCTTACGGAGGAGTGGGGCTGCGAGACCGGGACCGGCGCCGTCTTCCTGGGGAGTAGGATTTCGATCGTGACCGTGACCGTGATCGCGAGCGGCTGCGAGAGGAGCGGGACCTGCTCCGGCTTCTGGAGAGGGAGAGCAGAGGCAGGAGTCACCAGAGCATCATCCGGGGTTCCTCCTTCAGCCCCGAGGGTTTTCCCACCCCCCAGTTCCCCAGATCCAGCCCCGCTGCCCTTTACCTGGACTGAGAGCGGGAATAGGATCGCGATCGAGAGCAAGAGCGAGATCGGGACCTCGAATAGGAGCCAGATGATTTTGAGGATCGTGAGTTGGACCGGGAGGATGAGCGACCTCGGCTTTTGGACCGACTGCGAGACCGAGAAGGTCCACTGGAGAGATAAAATAGAGAAACTCCAATGGAACTCGTGGGAGAAGCACAAGAAATGCAAATATACTTCTGATCAAATTCAAATTACAACACAAGCACTGTATTTCTGCAGACAATCCAGTGAAAACTTGACTGTGGCAAAAACTATTTTTGCAGATCAGACAGAAATTCCAGTGAGCTGAAACTCAGTTATCCCATCAGCGGGTCGCTAAAGAGACCTTCCCTCTGCATTTAGCCCAAGGCATTCCTAAAACCTCCCAACAAAGAGCATCAGAGGGCAGCAAACAGCATCTCTCACCTATTTCTCTTCTCCTGACCCTTCCTCCTCCTCGCTCTCATTTTAGCTCTGAAGAATTCGTACAGTCCGTTCTGCTCCCAGCCTTCACTGCAATAAATCAACCACACATGGGACCATCAGCTGGAAATTCTACTTTGATCGATGGGGACGTGCAGGATTTCCACTAGATTTTGTAGGGAACAAAGGGCCTGGGCAAAAAGGTCTCGCAAATCTCAAACAGTTTAAAATACAACAAGAGCACTTATTTCAGCATTAGAAGAACCAGGACAGAGGCGAAGGAAGAGAGAGGCACTTCGTGGTTTGAGACAGCTTCTCAGGGCATTTTCCTTACCATATTGTTAGCTACACCTACTCTTACCTGTTTCTAGGCCTGTCATGAGATGGTGGACTATAAAATGCCTCAACCGCAGCCAGGAGTCTCTCACTGGGGGGCATTGGGGGTGGAAGACGTATATCTTTAGGATCTAAAGGTTTATACTCATGATCTTCAAGCTGCCGGAAACAAAACAAATTACATTCGTGTCATGTGTCATGGGGTGGCTACCTGAAGAGAGAAATATAGATTTAACTGTGTAGGGACCTCACATTTCACTACGGGATTTAAAAAAAAAAAAAAAAAGGTCCAGAAATAAGGATTCTGCGGATGACCCAACGCTTGCATTTTGAGTTCTATGAGAAAAGCCAACACTACTCGGGTCGCAGCATTAACTGCATCACCAGGTAGATAAAATGCTGATCTCATCTATCCCCCTTTGTGCTACCAACAGCTGGAGGGATGGAAGCCCAGCAAAAGCTGGTGAACGCCGAGAGTAACGCAACCTTAGAGATGGAAGAGACCTCTTTGTTCATTTCATAAACACAGGACACATAAATAGATATATCCCCAAAGATGCTGATACAGATACATTTCCTGTTCTCTATTATTTTTTGTTTGTATATATAACGTGTTTCAAAACATCTTTGTAAGAAAGACCTCTGAAAGCCAAAACATAGTACACAGTGGCCACATGAGAACTGCAAAGTCCCTCTGCCCATCTGAAAATCCCTGGGTATTTCTATTTTCTACAAAAGGCATAAGATTTTTAAGAGTACATTATCCTTTCACGTACATGAGCCCAAACAGCTTTCACTGGGAGACAACACTTAAAATTGTATCACTTTCTCTGCCTTCTACCCCCAGCTCCTGCCCTTGTGTGTCCCTACAACTTTGGCTGATGGTTACTGGATGGAAAGATTTGAAAATGTAAACGTCCCTATTATTGACCATGAGATTTTGGTATTTTAATCCTACCAGCCAGGGCCCATTGCAAGGACTTACTTTTACAAGTGGAGCCATCAATCCAGCAGGAAGGTCGAAGTAGGGAACGTTTGGCACCAGACTAGGATCGTCGTGGTTCATGTGAGGGGGCCCTTGTCGCCGCATGTGAGGAGGCTGCCCGTTAAATCCATGAGGGGGAGGCCCAAAATCAGGGTGCTGTGGCCCCCCCCAGGGAGGATGCTCGCTGATTCCAGGATGAGGCAATCTGTGACCAGGGTGATGATGAGGAGGTCCAATTTCTGCAGAGTAGAAGGGTTAAAATTTTGTATTTAGCTCTAGAGAAAGGAAAGCAATCAGAGGGATGTACTTTAATTAGTGCATTTATCCTAAAAACCGATCTTGGCACCCAGAGCCTTGCAGACCAAGAAAAGCAACAGAATTAGTAAGAGGCCAGCTATGGGTCCAGATGCATCTCACAGCACATCTCCTTCCCTGCCTACAGCGACTGCTCTCAAGACAACAGGGTACTTGAACCCTAAGCCACTGCTTCTTTGGGACACACCGTGGTCAACAAGAAAGATACACTCAAGAACAAAAGGTTTCAGAGGCAGCTGCTCCCCAGATCTCTTTCCAAAGCCTGAATACAACCATGACTGTAATTAGTTCTGTCTCTATGCCAAGTCATCATACATAAATAAATAAATATGGCAGGAATTCACTCACATGAGCAGGTGACAAGAAAATACTTTGTTTAAAGAGGTGTTTCGAGAAGAGGTAGAGATAATGTCCTGTTAGAACAGAGAAGTGAATGACACACGTCCAGCCACCGCCAGGACACCCTGCTGAACCCGCTGCACTACATGGAGACAAACACAAGACTGAAAATCAACACCTTCTGCAGCAGGACCAACAGTTTTGCCAGGAAAAAGCCATCGTGGCCACTGTCCGACCTCCAGTCAGCACTATTGGACTCATCTTCAACACAGCTTGAACACATCTGCATCGTCATCGCTTCCCTAATTTTTGCCATCTGTTTTTAGCAGAACCCCTCCTCCAGAAACTTTACACAAAATAACACGTTTTGCATCACCACTACAATCCAAAACAAAGCATCTTAAACCTTAATTCCCCCAGGACAAGAAAAAAAAAAAACACCTCTTAAAAAAACCCAACAAAGCCACAGAAAAACGAGGAAAAAAAAACCAACAAAGAAACCCCAACAATCTCTACTGGTAAAGTTAATTACAATCCTAAATATATAAGCTCTAATTCACTGGTTTTTGGACTTGGGGAGTTGACCATCTTTTAAGCTTAAAATAGCAACTCCTACACAGGAATGTGATTGCTCTTTTAAGCGTCTCGTCACACAGAACCACGGTGATCTTTAGACTTTACGTTGATAAGGATCATTCCAGAAGAATCATAACTTCTGCATGAGAAACAGAAACTACACCAGGCCAGAACTACACCAGGACAGAAGACAGAACTACACCAGGCTTCACGGGGGAACCCACAGCCAAATCTCAGCCACAAAGACCAGGGCAAGTGGAGCACTGGCTACACTCAGACATCCCTGGGTTCCAGCACAGGAGCAAACCAAACAAGAAGGGAGAACCAGGCACTGGACACTACCAGGCACAGAACATTAAGGCAGATAATTAGAGAGCTTTTTCAGTAAAAATAAAGAGAAGAAAAGAAGGGCACAAGAACAAATCCTTCCAGCTTGGCTTCCTTTAACTTCCTCCATCTATGGAGGACACAGATGCAGAGCCCTCATCTAACACCCAATGCGCAGGAGATCGAATTTACAAGCAAATGCTGCTGCTCACCTTGGAGCTTACTACATTTTAAAGCAAAATAGTCATAAAAGAGATGCCTGTAGAGATGCCAACTTGAGTTTGGATTATGATTTCTGGTTACCATGGACTCAAAAAGCAAGGAAGCATCCAACTCTGGCTGTATTTCCTACTGAGCTGTCATCAGTGGCTTCCCAAACCCCCAAAAACCTCAACATTTCTCAGGAAAACCACAATAGTCCACCAAGAATAAGCTGTCACCCCAAAGCACTAACGAATTTTGTAACGGCAATCGGCATCGCAACATAAGAAAATCTGGCCTGGTCCACACTTTACCTTGAGGAAAATCCCCCTGGGGGTAATCAAAACGATGAGGGTAAGGAGGCCTTTCAAAGGGATGGCGAGGTGGAAAATCATCCTGCATGAAGCGAGGTGGAAAGCGGTTGAAATTATGCGGATGCGGGGGCTGGTTGAATTGGGGATGTTGCTGATGTGGAGGAAATGGGCCTCTGAAGTGAGGTGGCCGCTGCATTCGAAATGGAGGTTCCCTTTGACCCCCACCCCATGGAGGTTGTTCGTGCTGGTTGTTCCACGGGGCTTCGAACTGGTTGTTCCAAGAAGGATCGGGCTGGTTGTTCCAAGGTGTTTCTCGCTGGTTGTTCCAGCCTTGATCTCTCTGTTCGTTCCACATTCCTTCATGGTTGTTATTCCACGGAGGGCAATGAGGTGGTCCCTAGCGGTGAAGAAAAGAAGCCTGGTTATTAGGCTACAAAAATAAACACAATAAAAACAATCTACCTTTTACAAGTAGCATGTAGGAAAAACACACAGGTGAAAGAACTTTCCAAAACCATTCAAATCTGGATTTGTAACTTCCACAGCTTTTCACCCCACTTCCACGACCAAGATGGTCAATCTGAACCTCCACCTCCCTCTACAGCTTCTCCCAGAACTATGTTTCTTACCTGTTGTTGACCCCACGGTGCAACAGGGTGAGGTTGGTCAAACCAGGGTGGTTTATTTGGAGGAATCTGGTCATGAGACCCAGGGCCACGTGGTCCACCCGAGGCAGGATCCTGCACTCCAGACCCTGTTGAATCATACTCTGTAGAACCAGCAAGAGGCAGCTGGGATTTACCATCATCTGAAACAAAATTGGAGACCATTATAAGCATCCAGGTCACGGGTAGTTAATAGAACACCAGCACATCTACAACAGGCTCCATCTGAATTTTTGCCTGAATGGGTGTGTAAACACTCGGCAGAAATCTACTGGGAGAGAAGATTAATGATCTCAGTTTAACATCCATGTTTTAGGTTCTTTTTATATTCCAGCATCAGACCATGCCAGCTGTGAGCCTCCAAACCAAACGAGCATAGCACGGCACCTCACTACTAAAAAAGGAGCAAATAAATAAAATATAACCCCACAATGTTGCCACCCACTGATTCTGCACAGCTCCCCAGAACAGGCTGGTACCTGCTTGTGTAACTGAAGCAGATGGTGGAGCTGAGGCTGGTGCTGCTGTGGGGGCTTGAGGTGGGGGTGTGGATTTCACCTCGTTCTCTAATGGTGGCATCTGGATTTGTTGCTGCTGCTGCTGCGTTAAACTGTTTACAAACTCTTCATGTTGAGTTTTCAGGTTCTGTATCTGCTGTTGGAAGGCTACCTGTACGGGCTGTACTACCGTCGCATATTCAGTGATCAGATTTGCCTGATAAAATGAGATAAATTAAGAACAAGTTAACACTGTACCCAAAACAGATGCGCGTTCATGATCTCCAATATTGCTCTCTGCCCCCTCCCAAGAAACACACGAGAATGGAAAACATGTGGCAGAAGAACCTCCTCACACCAGCAACTCTGTGAAGGTTTCCAAGATACTCTCTGCAGGCTACAGTCCACTGTCTGTTAATGCCCAGCTTTCAAATACAGCTCAAAATCAACAGCATTCATTATTAATGCTAAAAACTAACAGTTCCTGCTGACACAACAATTTTTATGCCTAGTGTATACAATTTAGAGCTATGGTTTCTTTAGTTTTGATTTTATCATTCATTTCCATAAGAGAACACACTGTCAAACATGCACATGACTGTAATAGTTACAGCCACAAATAGACTTTCCGGGGTCATGTCAGCAGCTGAATTATTGAATGTTTAAAATAACAACATTACATTTTACAATATTTTGCAATCCCCTGTAAACAACTTCAAGGGTGGGTAGGAGGGGTAATTAATATTTACTTTTCAAAAAAGGAAAACATTTCCTAAATTTGTTTTCAAAATATTTATATCAATAGAACAGTGTTACTTTTCTTTTGTGACTCACCTGGTACTGGCCAAGTCCAAGAGCCGGGCTCTGTAACTGCTGAATTATTGACTCATCAAAGTACCCATTTTTCTCCCACAGTTGAAGAAGCTGCATAAATTCATGAGTGAAAGGTTTTTAGAAATTATGAACAATATAAGAAGAATTGAGGCATGGCGTTTTTATGTCTCTAGCTTTGACAAAAGATTTAGGATTTCAGTACTTGTCTACATTCGATTCAGACACATTCATCATTATGGTAATATTTAAATGAAGCCTAGGTACTTTCAAATTCTAGTTTAAACATGAATTAAAGCACATCCTGTAATAGACTTTATGAAAACGATTATACACTAACAAAATCTCAGTGGTCCTCTTCCATCCTCCTATTTGTGAATATGCCCAGCACCAACCTAACAAAAGACACAGTTACACCGAAACCAGATACTCACTCTGGCAATTTTCTGCTGTTTATCCTCCTCCACTGCTAGAAAACTGGTGCAATAAATAGGCACAACCACCTTCTGCAAAGCAGCCAGAAGATCTCGTGCTTGTTTCCTCTGGCTTCAGAAAAAGAGCAGGAAGAGAAGAGTTACTGCCTTTCAGTACTATAACACTAAATTTCTCCCAACTTCTGCTACACTAAAAATATTGGGTTCATTAAATAGAGTTTTCTCTTTTACATTTTTACAGTAAAGTCTTGTCTGGAGGAAAAATACACAAAATTACACAAAAATTACAAAATAGGTAAAAGCTGAATTTAATTATTAAAGCACTAGATCTTTGTGCCAGCTATGGCTATCTTAAAACAGCTGCTAAAAATAATAATTAAAAGCGACTAATCAAACTAGCAGTGTATCTAGCAGAGAGAGACTGCACCAAATTAATCAAAACATCAAACCGAAAACCCCGATTTGATTCTTACCAGTGATGTAACACGTCATTGATTAAGTAGATGAGATGTAACCGAAGCTCAAAGTGAGCTCCTTCTGCCGTTATGCGGTTTCGCAGGTGCCCAGCCATCAGCTCACAGTGAGCAGGAGATTTCGCGTTACTGAACATCCAGTTCTTGCCAGCCTTGGAAAAAAAAGCAAATTTAAAAGTAGGTTAAGTGAGTCTGATGCATTAACATCTGAAATAACGGCAAGAAAGCAAGCTTTCAAGTATCATCTCACCATACAACGAAAGATCGAAGCTGCTGTTTATTACACAGACAACCTCAAAATTCAAATTATATTTAATAACTGCTCGGATTTAGATCACTCACTGAAATTGCATCTTTCGTACAAGTGTCAATTATTGGCTGCAACAAGTTGTCAAATTCATTCATATCTAACTGGGTTTCCTCCAAAACCTTCTGCATTTGTTGCTCAATTGCAAGGGCTACTGCTGATGTGACTTGTTCCTGATAAAAGAACAACAAAAAAAAAGAATTGTATTACATCCAATATTTTAAAGAACTGAGCTGCCATATCTCCATCCTCTTAACCATAAACAGCTACCTCAAAGACCTTTTACAAGCAACATGACCACATATAAATATTATTTCAGTTTGTTGGTTTTAGAAGGAAAGAGTCTTCTCATTCTTCAGGAAAAGTCCAGTTCATTTCCACCTTTAAAATCTCTCTGATCAGAATCCACTTTAGAGTACTACAACCTGGAACACTATGCAGTTCCCAGCAGACACAATTTATTCCACTCTGCAAACCAACAAGGTTTTTCCATACTATAAATAAACCATTTTAATCAAAGATCAACCTTCCTAGCGCGTCAGATATATCTGTTTTCAGGAGATGATGGCAGCTGCCACAGAACAAAAATAATCAAAACATTACTCCTTCTCTCCTGGCCAACACACACTGCCACCATCACTAGTCAGAAGGAAACCTTCCTCTTCACTCCTAATTTTTACAGCCATTGGGATAACCCAGCTGAGTGCTTATCTTAAACCAACCTGTCTCATAGCAAGGAGATGCTGCTCCTGCTGCTGCAGGTTCCACTGACTCTGCTGGATGAGTTCCTCCACGGAAGGAGTGCCCTGAGGAGTTGGGATCGGTGCAGCCGGCGGGAGAGACGGCTGCGGCAGTGGCTGGATCTGTGTGGTAGCCTCCATATCTTGACTTTGTTTGCACAACACTATCAGACAGAGCAAACTTTTAAAGTAAACCTCACAAAGGGATCTGCTACCACCAGCCCCCCACAAAACCCATGCTGGCTCTAAGACAGACCCTTACTCTTTGCATAGTTGCTTAATACAAAATGAGAACCGTGCAGACAAGGGTGGACACAGCAAGAGGGGAGTGTCAGCAACTCCCTGCACACTTGGAGAGGAACGACTCCAACATAAGACCAGCCCCTGGAGCTGCTGTGCTGGGCCACCCTATTCTTGAGGGCACTCCGGGTGTTGTGCTCCATCTCACCACACCACCGGGTACCGGCGGAGCGGCCCAGCCTACCTCCAAACCCGCCAACGGGGGGGCGTGAGGAGCCGTGGGCAGGGCTCAACCAACTACCTGGAGCTTAAAGAGCTGGAAGAGGCTGCAAACCAGTCTCGGAGCGTCAGAGCGCAGCCAGGAGGTAGAAAAGTGGCTCCGCCAGCCGGTGACAAGCGAGGGCCAGAGGCTGGGGACCAGTGGCCGGGGAGGGGGGGGGGGCAGCAGAGCCCGCCGCGGCCCAGCGCCGGCCCCGAGCCGCCAGCCCAGCCCAAGCCGCGGGCCCCACTCACGCTGCTGCTGTTCCAGGGCCAGCTTGTACTTGTAGTAGCCGTAGAAGTCGCCCCCGAAGAGGAAGGAGAATTTGGGGTTCTCCTTCTGCTTCTCCATCGTCATCTTCTCGAACTCGGGCCCATTCCGCGCCACGAACTGCGCCAGCTTGTCGATGACATTCCGCAGCTCCTGGTCTGTGGGGAAGGCAGCGCCGTCAGCCCCCGCCGGCCCCGCTCTCCCCTGGCGCCTTCCCCGCCCTCCCCAGCCCCGCTTACCGTCGGGCGGCAGCGGCATCTCCATGGCTGCGGGACAACGGGCCGCCGCCACCGCCTCTAGGCCGCACCGGCCGGAAGCGCCGCGAGACGCCAGGCGGCACGCGCCGCCGCGCCGCGCTTTACGGCAGTGTCGCTATGGAGACGGCGCAGGGCACGTACTGCCGTTCCCCGCCCCGCCCTCCTGAGGGGAAACCTCGAAGCGGGCCCCGGGGAGGCCCTCACGCCGCTCTCGGAGCCATCCCAGCTCGTAGCTCGCTCTTCGAATGTCGGAGACGCGTCGCCTTCGCCTCTGAAGAAGAAGCAGCTCCCGGTCTGTGAGGCTTCATCCTCTCCCGCTCGGCTCCTCGGCACCCGCGGGGCGCCTGGGTCACTCCCACTCCAGAACCTCGCTGTTCCTCTGCTTTCGAAACGCCACGTCCAAGCTGCAGTTCAGTTGCCAAGGAATTAATAGAGAACATTGAAAGAAAGCCTGTCGTTTAACAGCTGTTTCATCGTTGGGGGGCAATGCCGTCTTTAGCTCCATAGACCATGGGCGTGATGGAAGATGAGAAGAAACATGGGTGTGGAGGAGGCTCAGCAGGGAGCAAATTGAACCTAAAATACAACTGTTGAGGAAGGATCCACACTTACTTACCTGATGGATTCAGGAAAACATTCCTTCAAGGTACTGATCGGATCTGCTTCCCATCCTAGTTGAGAGGTACAAGGCACAGCAGAAATTTGTCAACTCCCTCTACTTCCATGATTCAAAACACCCCACAAAACCCCACCACATTTGAACACTGTTTATAAGAGAACCAGACAAAAAACTCAAAAGTGGGGCCCAAACATCTTTGGTGTCCTATAATATTTTAGGAAGACTGAATCTACAAGTGGAAGTGATCATCTGGGAATTGTATGAGGTCAAAAGCAAAGCTGAGTATCCTAACGCTCACCTGGAGCTGTAATCACTATCTTAAGTTTCAGGCATTAAGTTACACTTTACAGGATTTCCAGTCACAGATAACACAGACATCCTCACAAAAAGGCATAACTCTTTATTCTTAACAAGACATACCACGAAGACCCCACTATATTATCTACAGAATATAAAAATTCAGAAAGATGGATGATTCCATGTATCCAAATAACAAATGAAAACACACACAAAAAAAATCAAATACAGACTCTGAAGGTGATTCTGCATCACTCTGCAGTCCTGGCAATCAAGACGGATCCCAGAACACCAGACTTAAGTTCCAATTTCAGCTCATACTTAGAAGAAGCTTCTCAAAATTCTTGCTGCTGCCTTCTGTTACTGTTTTGCACGCAGGAGCCCACAGTCACCACCCAGGCTGCCCTGTTCCTCAGCACACAGCCATGGTTTATCCACAAAGTGCCCCAAAAGCTACTGTTTCCTGACAGAGGCGTCTGCCAAACCCCATCTGAGCACCGGATTTATTTTAGACAGGAAAAGAGTCCCAGTACCTGGAAGTCACCAGTATGTTCCCTCCCATCACCGCTGGCAGCTGCAGGGGGGTGTCACAGGCCATCTGGCTGAGGGACATCCAGAACTTCACAGGACAGAGTTGAAATAAGAACAGGAAAACACCACAAAAGCATTCACTTGCTTCAGTGCCAGATTTCATACAGTAAGGAGTGCGTTTCTGGGGTTTTTTTTGGTTAAACCACCCATAATCATATAAATTTATAGAGTACCAACATTAAAAAAAAAACCAAAACAACAAAAAAAAGAAGGGTGGTGACTGCCACCTGCACATTTGCACTTGAGTATCTAAACACTGGGATTGTATCATACACCTCTGATCTCAGGATTAACAAATTTGTTTTACCGGCCTGTGCCGTCACCACAAAGATATTCCCAAATTATTTTTAATAGTTTACGACACACTGCAGAAATGGAAGCCTCAGAAAAACAAAACTTTCCCTTTATTTATATTGCACCTTTTTGACAAGCAGCTACATGGCAGAAGTTGCTTCCGCTGCAAAATGCTACATCAGAAAAATGGGAGTTTGAACACACATGAGAAAGAAAAGGTGTCGAGCTTCAGAAACCACCAAGAGTTGACCCCAAATTACTGGCACTATTTTTACAAATCACTGTACACCTACAAAGCCTAAGTATTGCCTTGATTTCATTTAGCATTCAGGTATTTAAAAAAACCACAAGCGTTGTAAAACTCTAATTGCTGGGGGGTACTAAAATTGAATCTGCAAGGGAGATATTTTCAAGAGATTTTCAAAAAGCACCAAATACTCTATGGAGCTACCACTATGTAGTGGGGAGAGACTGGATTCCTTCACACTGCTATTTCTAGAACTATCCAGGACCGTTTGGGGAAGAATTTCCCAATTTTGTGTTGTATTTACACGTATGTTAGAAATGCACAATTGAAATCCCACCATTCCTAAGGATACTGGTGACGAGTCTCCTCACACCAGTTCCAGCATCCCCATCATCCCAGTTCCAGCCTAAGTAACCAGCCCGTAAGGTCTCACACCCATATGGCAACTCATTAACCCAATTAAGCTCACAACTGGCCATTAGTGCTAACGTACAGCACTCCCAAAACTTCCTGCACTCCAACCCCCAAACCAACCCCCTTCACTTCAATTTAATAACAGGGTCATTATACACAATGGTCTATTTATGCCCTTTTTATTCCAGTGTTTCCATACTTTCTACAGACCTATGTACATAGTTAAATACGTCATTAATTTACAAACCGTGTTAAAACAAACGATTCCCCTTGCCAAACAAAACCTTGCAGCAATCTAAGATTAAAATATATATTACAACAGTATCAGAAACTTCCTTTACCTGAATGTGGGCAATATTGCTTACGGACTCGGATTCAGGGACTCAGCAAAACCGATTCACTTGACCGTTTTAATTACATGTTCTACCAAAGGAAATTATCCCTCTTGACCACAGAGGTGAACAAGAAGAGCAGGAACACCATCAGGGAGTCTCCAGGGAAGAGATTCACTCTCTGGGCCCTAAATGGATGATATCCTCATTCTGGGTCAGTCCCTTTTCGCTCTGCACAAATAGAGCAGTTTTGGGTCAGAGACACAATGAGGCCACAGGCCCAGACTGCAACTTGGGACAAGGTATTTTTCAACAGGAAGCCCCCACCTGCTGCTGTACTTGTGACAGAAAAAGCTGAGCTAAAGACCTGCCACAGTAAGTGTGCAGATGCAAAAAAGAGCTAGTTATGTTCTTCAAAAGGAAACCATCTCAATATAATTAACACAGCCCCTCATCCGTGAATAAAGAACACGGAGCTTTATTCCAAATAACAGTTGCAGTTGTGTGAAGATGGAACAGGGGAGGCACACCAGAGGTCTACAGGTGAGCTCAGACTATGCCTGCACATCCCTGGGGGCACTGCTACTTTTTTTTTTTTTTTCTTGTATTTTACCCCCTTATGAAGTAGGGAAAAATCATCCCCATTTTCCAGATGGAAACTGAGGCAGAAAGAAGACAATTAAGCGTTTGCAGGAGTGTAACAGTTAACAGCTGCCTTTGAAAGCAGTTGGAGAATTTCAGCTCCTCTTAAAAAATCTCGACCTAAATATTTCACCCTTAAATTAGTTTTTTGCAGAGCCAGAACCTAATCCAAATCCAGAGCCCGCACAATCCTTTCCAGATGTGTGTAAAAGCACTTAACTACTGGGAAGCGAGTCTTAGAAATACACAGTTTGCACTTTCCCATATTAAAAAGAAATACATAAATTAATGCTGGAACAGGCAAAAGAAATTTCATCTGAGAGAATGCTTTTCCTCAATATCTTGTTCTTGTTAACCAGGGTTAAGGAATAATTTACTTATTTAGATTTTCTAAAGGAAAAGCCCAAGCTCTAAGCCAGCACGAAGAGAGTCAACCCCAGTCAAGTCAAGGAAGTTGTGCTCACAAGCATTAGCAGCGTGTGGAACCCACCTCTGAAGGTTCCAAAGGACCATTTCCTCTTTTGGGCTGTATGGTGGAAGGCAAACTACCTCCACAGTCAGCCAAAAGAATAAGATAAGGTTGACTTTTGCATTTAAAAATAAATTTTTTATTATCCAGAAAGGAGCCAAATCATCATCTCGCATCGGGGAAATGGTAATTTTTAAGCAATAAATAAGCAGAGGGAATGGTCTGTACCACACTCTGAATTTTGTCACTAGTATCTAATACCTCTCGAGTAAAAACATAACACTTCTGCTATCAAAAATCTCACTGTACAACAGCTTTTCTGTGAAGGAAAGAAGGCCCCTAAAATGTTCTTTTGCTGAAGTAGCAACAGCCTCATCCAGCAAAACCCGAGTTCAACCGGTTTCACCCCTTTCATACACAAACAACAATCAACTTGTCTAGAATGAAGTCATTTATACTGAGTGAATCACTGTTCTTCCCCACGGTTTATCTATTTATGGCTGATTCAAGTAATTTTTTCTTAAAAGTTTCCTATTCATGCGAGGGGAACTGCAGGAACAGAGCAGGATACAAATTTCAACTTCTTTCAGCAGAAAGTAGGAGTCAGGCTAAATGCACACAGCAACTCCAACAGCAGTAATAAGGAAACTTAAAAAAAAAATAATTTGGGGGCTAAAAGGATAGGCTTAAGAAACAATTAAGAATGACAATTATTCAAATGAATGCATTCATAATATATGAATCATGTAACAGAGCACAACGTATGCATGAAACTGAGAAGAAAACACCTTAAATCTTTCAATTTTTAAAGCTGTAAAGGAGTTTTGGAAGAACAAGTGTAAAGCAGGTTAAAAAAAAAAAATCATATTATTCCAAACACTTTATTTGTGAAGGTGTTTTCTGTATTGCTGAGGAAGAGCAACGTCTGAAGTTACAGGGCTACAATATTCAGAAAACAATTATGATCTTAAGCTGTGTTTGTTTATTTGTTTGTCTGTCTGTTATCTACAGTGACTGGGACAACAGTGAGTTTGGAGAACTGTTTCCCTCTGCCTGAAGAATGCTTCCCCAAGAGACCAACCTTTCTACTTTCTCCCCTTTTAGAAACACTTCTGGTTTGTCAGCAGAAAGCAAAGGCATCAGCACGAGACTAGTTAATACCCACGTGAAGTTCTGTAGTTGCTGGGGATGAATTCATGTCCACCTGTCTGCAACTGATACAGGTGAGCCCACCCTCCTCAGACACATAAATCCTGAGAACCAGGAGTAACGCCTTAGCTTCACTTCTTTCTGAAAGTTTCATTAAAAGAAAGTATCATTAAAACATATTAGAGAACAAATTCAAGGTGACGTTACCGGCGTGGAAACAAAATACTGGCCAGAATTTAGCTGCCAAGAGAATAATCAGTTGACAGACTGAGAAAAGGAGCAGTGACAGCGGGGATTTTACTCTGAAGTTTCGTAGGTGCTTTTCCCCAGGGTCTCTGTACAAAGAGCTACTCTGGGCATCTCCTTCCAGGGCTGGATTTAGCTGGTTGGTGTTTTAGCTGAGCAGAAGTCGAAGGTCTGTGCTGCTTTCCCTACTCATGCATCTTCCCTTCTGCACAACCTGCACGATCGAATGGCTTTACATTCACAGATGTACTACAAGTTTCTGACAATGCTGGGGACGCTTGGGTATCACAGTCTGTACCTGTTTGCCAGGGTTCTATATATCAAAACGATTTAAGTTGTAGGTGGCTGGATAGTTTTGCCGATTATACTGGAAATGGTCTGTTAAGATACTGGTTCGCCCATACTGATAGTCTCCGTGTTGTGCAAACCCCATGAGTCCATTTGGAGACTTTTCCGGAGTGTTTCGATGCCGCTCCAAATTCACAAGGTCTCCAGTTGTAACTGGAAGTAGCTGCTTCTTTGCTTCTTGGTTTGCATCATATTTCGTCTAGGAAAGAAAGACAGAATGTTTTTCTTAGCTATCACTAAACATATTCATACACCTAGAAAAAGCCTACAGGTTTAGTGGTTTCTAACAAAACCCTCATTCCTCTCACATGCACAATCATTAAGCTGCTCTTTCGCTCAAGAGATTTGTGTGAGTTACTTCCCAATCTTTATTTTTCAAGAAAATATTAAGATCAAAATTTCAGTTTGCTAGAGACCAAAAAGCTGGCCTGATCCAAGCGCCCCAGCACTTGGCTTGAACGATGCCCACGTATTTCCTGCAGCAAAGTTTTATGCTACACATCCCATATTTTTGTTCTGTTAGCCATTAAATCGTACCAAAAAAAAAAATCATTTAAAGCTACTAGGCTGTTTCAAATGAGTTTCCTGAATAAACCAACCAACCAACTAACCCCCCCCTTACCTTGTTGTATAAGAAGACCCCCAAGATAGCTGTCATCATTCCAAGGACATTGGTGCTGGTAACGGGATTGCGAAGCATTATAAGGGACACTGTGATGACCATGATTCTTTTCGTGGCGTTTGCGACCGAGTAACTCAAGGGGCTGATCAGGTTGAGAATACTGAAGGCAATGACATTTTGGGCAAAATTACAGAACCCACTGATGATAAGCAGCATCAAGGTCCAGGACCAATGAGACATAGTGCTCTGTTGTAAAGACAAACATGACAAGGGGAGGAAAAAAAAAAAAAAAAAAGAAGAAGAAAGATCTCAGGTTTCAGATAAGAGACAAAGAAACACAAATACACAAACACACACGATTCCAGGTGCCTTTGTTCCTGGCTCCAGCTACTCATTCCTGAGATTTATCCTGTAACAAAAGCTCCCCCTCCCAACCCCGCCAGGAATTCTCGCAATAAACACTCTGCTTATTTTTTTATGGTGTTTTGTGAAACGATTTGCAGGTATTTCCCAACAGTTCCTTCCACGCTGATGAGGAACTACGCTGAAACACTCTTAGAGTGTTTGTTTGTTGGGGTTTTTTTGTGTTTTTTCCCTTTTTTTTTTTTTTTTTTTAAATAGCAAACAGTTTCCCAAATAAGACACTTACCAAGTCATTCTCTACTAAGAAGGAAGAAAGATCCACCAAAACCCACGTTGGGATCATGAAGAACACAGCATGGCACCCGAGTATGTTCAGCAACCGAAGATGATGTATTCGGGAATCTCTTAACACCTGACAAAAACCACCATTAAACAGCCTTTCTTCAGCTACTGCCTGCATTATCGGTGGAGATTTAGGAGCCATATCACAGATAAATTATGAAAATACATAAGTAATGTTACAGCATGAATTTCCTATAAGAATGACCATAGAAAAACAGACGTCCATTTGAAAAACAATGGCTTCTTGAGTGGTGACTCTGGGCATTAATACAACAGTAATACATTTAAAATGCTCTACAAACCAGAAATCATTTTGAAACTAAATAGCTTCCAGACATAAAACTTTATTTCTAACATTTCAAAGAATGCCTAGGGTTGACACTGACTCACTCACTACAAAGAAAGGATTTGATACAGCACAGCACCTTAAAAGCTTTCAAATGAGCTGGTAAATTTAAGCACCATTGAACTGTCACCAGGAAAATAAATCTGTGCTGAGGAGTAAAGCAAAAGCAGGGGATAAACTCTGAGTTCTGTCCAATTTTCAGTAGAGCCACTCTGACAGGCAGGAAGAGTTGCAGAGAACAGTCATGTGAAACAACCAACCGTTACCCTGGGCTCCTTGGACTATAAAGTCCACTTAAAAACACCCAACAAACGCCCCGGAAAGTACACCCTGTCCTGGTAAAGGGTGATGCTACCGACCCACGACACGAACAGCACAACCATTACCTTCTTTGAGAAGATGTTCTGAAGTGAAAAACACAGAGTAGCAGCAAGTGCACTGATGAGTCCCCACATGTCAAAGGAAAGTTCTGTGACAGTGGCCAAGAGGACACCGGTTATTATGGGGATCAGAGACAAGTACACCTGCAAGAGGAAGAGAGAGGAGCAGCTGACATCCTCTGAGAATTCTCACTTCAACCCAGTTTATACATAGTGCTGGTCTGGGGAGAAGGAAGAATAGAGCAACAGAACCAGAGATCAACTTTTATACTATTGTAATTTGAGGAAATTCAGCGATGACAATCCACACTGTAACTCAGAGAGCGTCACCCTGCTCACTGCTCACATCTGGTTTCTTGACATTCACCGACTGACACACACTGCCACCAGCAGAGCACAGGACACCACCACCACCACCACCACCACGAGAAGAAACCCCAGCAAACCTGCCCGCACCTTCGTCGTCTGCTTTTCCTTCATGATGATGCGTGAAAGAAGAACCACCCATATCGGCATCGTTGCTTTTACTGAGAACAGAAAGAAAACGTGGTGGGGACAGGAAGCTTGGGCCACCTCCAGTAACTGCCATCAGCCCTGGGGATGGAGGAGGGGCTCAGGTCCTGTCCCACCAAAGCCATAACTTCAGCCCACGCTGGGCTGTCCCTCCTTGTCACCGTGCTGGGTGCTCACACAAACACGGGCTGGTTCTTGGTGGTTTGGGCACAGAACTGCCACGGAGCACCTTAGGGACACACAATGGGACACGGGGCATCTCACCAGGCACTCGCAGTGGCACAGCACAGGGCACTCATAGGGGCACAGGACACTGCATCAGGCACCCACAGGGACCCAGAAAACCTTACTGGGCACCCATAGGGACACAGGACATGACTCTGGGTACTCACAGAGCCACATATCGGGACACAGGACACTGCACCGGGCACCCACAGGGACACAGGGCACCTCACTGGGCATTCACAGGGACACAGGACATTGCAGCGAGCACCCATAAAGACACAGGAAACCTTACTGGGCACCCACAGGGACATAGGGCACTGTGCTGGGGACCACAGGACAGTGCGTTGGGTACTCACAGAGCCACATATGGGGACACAGGACATTGCACTGGACACACATAGTGACACAGGACACTGCACTGGGCACCCATATGGGCAGAGGACACCTTACTGGGCACTCAAAGGGACACAGGACACTGCACTGGGCACCAGTAGGGACACAGGACACTGCACTGGGCACCAGTAGGGACACAGGACACTGCACTGGGCACCCGCAGGGACACAGGACACGACTCAGGGTGCTCACAGAGCCACATATCAGGCCACGGGACACCTCACCGGCCACCCACTGGGGCACAGGACAGGGGCTCGATGTCACCGCACCAGGCACTGCGACAAGCACGCACCGGGGACCGGGTCAGTGCACCGGGTCCCGCCCCCCCCGCACCAGGACGCCGGGCGCTGGGACACCCCGCCGGGCCTCACCTGTGTGGGCGTAGGAGACCGGGACCCTCCAGAGGGAGACGTGGGCGGAGACGGAGGCGAAGTACTTGCCGAAGGCGAGGGGCAGGATATAGCGGGGGTAGGCGCGGGGCGGCAGCTGGGCCGGACCGGCGGGCGGCACCCTCCAGGCCCGCAGCAGCGGCGGCAGGAGCCCGCACAGCCCCAGGATGTGGAAGAGGGAGACGGTGACGGGCCGCGGGAACCCGCCCAGCAGCAGCTTGTTCACCACGTTCCCGCCAGCGCTCAGCCCGTACCAGGCCAGGCACAGCGCCGACACCCGCGCCCCCTCCCGCAGCGCCGGCCCGCGGCCTCCCCGCCCCGCTCCCGCCGCACCCCCTCCTCCTCCTCCTCCTCCTCCTGCTCCCGTCCCCGCCCCGCCGCCCGCCGCCGCCGCCAGCGGGGCCGCCATGGCTCCCTGCGCCCCCCAGGGAAACGTCACCGCCGCCAACGCTTCCTGGGGCGGGGCCGGCGCGGGGCCACGGCGTCCCCGCGGCTACGGGTGCCGGTAGGAGCCGCCGGCGCCGCCACCGCGCGTCACTTCCGCCGCGGCCGGGCCCGGCGGGAACCTCCCACCGCCGCTGAGGGGCGGCTCGCCCCGCACTCACCCTTCCGCCGGGCCTCCCCCCTCCTCTCCCCGCGCACCGGCACCTCCGGGCGGGCTCAGAGAGAGCCGGGGCTCGGTCAGGCCGGCGGAGCGGGGGGAGTTAAGGCCCGGAGGCCCGCCCTCCCCCGTTCCCTGAGGGTGCTTGAGCCTGGGGAGAGCCCGGGGCTGGAAATAACCCAGGGGAGACTACGGTGTACAAAAAAAAACACGCTCAAAAAAAAAAATAATATCTATTTTCTAACCCCAAAAATCTAATTTCTGAGTTTTGCAGCCCGAAGGGAAGGCAGGCCCTGAGGGGGCAATGACCGCCTCAGGCCAGCAACGGGCAGAGACGGAGCAAAGATCACCCGCAGGAGGGGCTTCCAGAGCCGCCTCCATCCACACGCTCCATAAAGGGCATTTTTACATCTTTAATGTACCTATAAAAAAAAATAAAAAACTCCACGCTTTAGGTAATGGCGATTCCCACAAGATTTGCCGATGAACCATTTGGTGCCACCCGCTGCCCAGCCCCGTCCCTTTCAGGTGTCAGGCAGCTTAAATGGTGTGAGGTGGTTGGAAGCAGCAGCAGAGGAACCGGGTTCATGCAAAAATGAGAGCACACAGCAGATACGCACATGGCAAACTTCATTTCAACTTGTTTACAAAATTGACAAAAAAAATAATATATATATATAATAATAATAATATCACCTTGTAAACTTATTCACATTTGTTGGAGCTCGCAGAACTGGTTATACTGGCATGCTGAAATAAAGATTGTCAAAACCTGGGCTCACCCTGGGGGCATCCAGGCGAGCTGACCCTTAACAGCGGGAAAACCTCGGTGCAGGAGAGTTAGAGCTGGCCTTGGGAAGGAATTTTTCCAGCCATTTTGTGCTGCCAGGGAAAGGGCTCCAGCACCTGACACTCCCTCAAGCGAAGCCAGCACGGGCACGCTCAGCTCGTTGCCAAGAGCGGGATGGAATTCGACAGCAGGGCTGAGCTTTGGGCATCGCCTCACTGAGCGTGGGCCATCCATTGCACCAGAAATGGAAGCATCGGAGGAAAAGATGGGGTTTATAAAATGTAACGTTAATACTTTGTCATTTCCTGAAATTTGCCCTAAATTCCAAAGGAATGCTCAAAGGAGCACAGACCCTGTTCCTAAATCAGACCGTTCAGGGAAAGGGAGAAGGGGGAGAGGAGACACACGGTATTTTTTTACATAAGCAAACCCCAGGCCATTTTCCCAAATTACCGGCTTTTGAGGCCTCTACCATCAAATCCACCTTTCTGAACTGCAAGGCGGCAGCTTTCCCCAGGGCTAAAGCTCCACCTCATCCCCCGCAGCAGGACAACATGGAACTGGACTGAGAATATACTTGGAAACCTTTTTTTTGGGTAAGCACTTTGTCTGCTTTCACTCTCAGAAATGGAAGCAGACATCAGTAAAAATTTCCGAGACACGCACACATTGCAATATCGGTCAGATCACAAAAGCAGTAGGTTTAAACAAGAAAGATTTAAAAATGAACCAAACCTTATCAGTTGTATTCCATGGAATGAACCAACTTAACGTACGCCCGGTGAAGGGAACACCCTTTTAAAAATCACAAGAGCTCGACTCCCCTCTCCCAGGCAGGAGAACTCTCCACAGAAGCGAGATCCAGCACAAAGCAGGTAACAGTTAATGTCACTAAAACCTAGAAATATTTTTTTGGTACCGTGTCCCCTCCTCTTCTCCCCTGGCCAGAAGCCCAGCACCGGGGACTGCAGAAAACAACCAGTCCCAAATGTTAAAGCAATTACAGTTAATAGAAATTCTTTACTTTCTACACTGAACCAGGCTGCTTTAGAAAGCACTTGAACAATGAGGAATCGTATATTACAAAGATACTGAGGAAAAAAAAAAAAAAAAAGATGAGCTATGACCTTTATAGACTTTGAGGTACATCAACAGCGATTGGGTTATCAGTCTCTGGGCCCTGGGTGCAACCAGGGTTACAGAAAGAAATCCAACCTGTGTGGCTGAATCCCCCCAAGGGGCTTGGAAGACATCTCCATCCCTTCCACGGCGTCGATCCGGATCCAGCTCCTGCTCCGACGGATCCCCGGCAGCGACGATCGCCGAGAGCTGCTCAGAACCGAGCAAAACTTTATAAAAAACCAAAAAAACCCAAAAACAAACCAACCCAAACGAGTTCAGTAGAAACAATTCACAAACTGGTTTGTGCAAATTTTTTTTTATTTCCACATTTATATCACAATGTGTCCACTTAAAGGACCAAATAGCAAAGTTGCTCCCTTCTGCATCCCGAGAACACAGAAGTCTAGTTACTGTACATTCACTAAGGCTCTTTGTTTTTGCAAATTGCGTTTATGATGGATATCCATAAGGCAAACAATATCTAAAGGAATGGTAACAAGTATATTTCCAGCATACAAACAGGCTTCCTTTTTCCCTCTCACAGTACAGTTACAAACTTGTAGCACCCTCATTACATTTAGATTCTAGAAAAGGTGATTTTTCTCTTTTTTCTTTATTTTTTTTCTTTTTTTTTTTTTTCTTTTTTTCCTAGAAGTTTGCAGGAAGGGAAAAGGAGGAAAAAATATTTGGCTGGTGGTGGTGGGATCAAAAATATCGTTAAACATCTAGTTTTTGCAGCATTTCTCAGAGACTGGATTTAAACTGAAACCAGACTAAAATAAGTGGATGCCTATGGAATGTTGAGCTGAAGCTGGTCTCCCAGCCTGCAGTGCAACACCTGCCAGTTCAAACCCAATCTCCGTACCACATGACTTGGGAAAAAAAAAAACAAAACAAACCCAAAACAACCAAAAACCAACGCAATTATGTTTTCAGAGATGTGATACAAATAAAAACTACAGTTTTTGCACATTGTCTCTCCAATATCTCACTGCCAAATAAAACCCCAAATCAAGTCAAATAAATAGATGCATATTTTGTTAAGGTAACTTCCACAATTTTTCTCTGTACCTGCCTGTAATAAGATTCCGGCATTCAGAAAGTGCTGGAAATCCTCTTCACTTCTTGGGGACTAACACTTTTTTTTCTTTCTTTCTTTCTTTTTTTTTTTAATAGCTGGCTCGCTAGAGAGTTTTGAACTCAATTTATCAACCTTTGTATGCCTTCCTTTGCAAATTGTTAGTAAACTGGTAGCAGCATTTCACAAAAGGAGAATTTAAAGGAAAGAGCTGGAAGGAACCAGCTCCCTCCCAACCCTCTGCTCGTTGGGCCTGTTTGTCCAGGACAGGAGGCTTTTTTCTCCGTCGTTAAGTGGCATCGTGTCTGCCTGTGTTTGCTAACTGTGGGTGTAAAAGCATTTTTAGCAAACTGGGACTCAGTCTAGGCAGACGTAAGGCAGGATGTTCAATCTACCATCATCCCCGTGCGGATCTAAGGATATGCACTGTGTCCAATCATACCAGTTACCCTGTGTGTCGTAACAACCGTTCACGCCTGGCCAGTTATGTTCACATATTCTGTCCAGGTCATCGCCCGTGACCTCCCTCGTGACCCCAGGCAAGTCTGTAGGTTTGCTGTTAGGAGCTAGAACGTGAGTCTTTCTAGCCTCTTTTCTAGTGCTTTCCTCCTGCTTTAAATATTCAGACATGAAGTAGTGAGCTCCCGGAGTCTGTACTCCTGACGAGGACAGCAAGCTACTCTGTCTGTTTAAATAGGACTGAATGATTTCATTTCTGGATAACTCTTTCCAGTTCGTTTGTTCAAAGGGGCTTTGCAGGTTGGGTTTTTGCTCCTGCTTTTCCGTTTCTGTCCTGTGCTGTTCAGTAAGCGCAGGGATTTCTACCTGCAAAGGATCTTTCTGTGTTAAAGGTTTTATCTGTCCTGTCATGGGATCAAAAGTGAGCTTTCTCTCTTTTAATCTCACAGGTTTCACCCCCCCTTCTGTCACGTGCCCATCCAGGTTGACCGTATAGTCTCTGGGTCGGTACCTTTTCTTCTTTTTACTATCAGAACCTGAAGCAGCATCGTCACTGTCCATTTTTGAAGCGTCCTGTGGAAAGCCCACGTGCGGCGTGAGCGATTCCCCGGGGTGGGAGCTGGTTTTGCAGCTGGGAGACGTGTGCTGTTGAAGTGTCCCCGCTGGGTGTCCCCTGTGCTGGCTTTCCAAAGGTACCTGCTGCTCCTGCCAGTGCTGAGATACCTCAGCTACCGACTGCTGAGGGAACTCCAGTCTTTTTGCTGGCATGGGAGGCGTTGAGGGTTGCATCAAGGATGGTGGTGGCGACGGCACCTGTGCAGAATCTAAGAACTGAGACCTTTGAGATGGACTGGGCATCGAATCCTTTGGTGAGTAGGTAGGATGCTGCCGGGAGAAAGCATCCTGCCTGACGTTTCTAGGGCTGAAGGAGGAACAGCGAGGACTCTTAGGCTGGTGCGCTCCGCTGGTTTCTTCCGATTTCTCATGCTGCTGAAGCACTGCAGTCTTTAGTAACGAGGAAGTGCTTGAAGGTTTTACAAGTCCTGGAGAACTGGTGTGAGGTTTTACAGCATTTACCGGGATCTTACTGTGTTTATCGTTTTCACTGAGTTCTGTCCTGCTGCTTTCGGGCCCCGCGTGTAGATTTACGTCTACGGGACTGGGGAAGTTTTCAGGACTACCTCCAATGCCATTGGTCGGAGGGGGTGAAGAGTTTTGTAATACTTCATGACTAGCTTTGGAGACTTTAGGGGGAGGAGGGCCCTGATGCCCATCCCTGTGTTCACCTTTCCTTTTCCTATTTCCCAATTTCTCTGTTTTGGGAGAATTTAGTTTCTGTATGTCATTCCTGCTTTTCAATTCGCTGATTGGCTTTGACCCAGCCACAGCAGGAAGTTGAGCTTCTTGTTTGCAGTTGTGAGCACCACCATTTGCTGACCCAGGTGGATTCGGCAACCCCCTCGGCACCGGTTCATTCTGGGTTACGGGTTCTATCAACTTTTGCCAATTCCGCAACAATTTCTTGGCACGTTTGGCAAGTTCCTCATTGGACGTCTTCTTCCTCACCTCATTGATGAGCCTCCCAAGTCTCGTTTCCTATAAAGAAAGAAAAGTCGTTTTATAAACGGGTATCGGTCTAAACAAAATTCTTAAGGGAAATTTTTGCCTCGTAATTGTTTACACTAAAAAACACCTGGTTAAAAACCACTCAAGATTTAAATGTTGAATTAATCTTTTAGGAAACGACTGGTCCAGTTGGTCCAGCGCTCTGCCACCCAGCATGAGATCTGCTGTGGGTTTCCAGTCACCCTGTCTTTATTCCCTGGCGAAAGCCACAGAGCCATCAGCTCTGAAAAACCTCAGAAAGGAGCTCTTTAATCAGCAGGAATCCCGAGAATCAAGGTGCAAGCTCCAATTTGAGGGGAAACGCAGCGCCCAGGACATTTTCAGCGCCACAGAAAAGGTGCAGTTTTATCACAATGGAAGAGTAAGACCTACAGAAAGAAGCAAGAGAAAAAAAAAATCCCCAACTCTTTACCTGTTACAGTCAGATGTTGACAATAAAAATCTCTGAAATGAGATCTGAGAAATGAGCCAGGGGTGATTTACGTCCTACCTTCTTCCTCCATCTCTCCCCTCCCTCCACTCCCCAGCATCTTGAAAGTGTATGAAAGGCCTCTTTAACCAAGCATTCCCAGGGTGTCCCAAAGCGGTTCCATAAGCAGAAGGAAGTGTTTGATTGTCCCCAAAACACATTTGAAAACAAAGAATTGTTCCACAAGTTGATTATTTTAAAAAAGGACTTCAAAGGAAAACGTGAGCCAGACTGTGAGAGAAACAGGCAACGTGTTGTGATACATACACTGAAATACAGCTGGAGTTGTAATTAAACAAGAGTTAAAAGCGAGTAACACCAATAATTTCAATATAAAGATTTTAAAAAATTTTATAATTTAGCCATAAAAGCTTTTTAGGGCTCTGTTTGCCAGTGAGGTCCCAGCTGCTGCCCCTCCTGCTGCTTCAGCTTTCACTACACCTCATCTCACCCACTGGATCAGGCATTGAAAGCTGCTTAACGGAATTAAAAATTAATTTTATAGGCAGAATAACTCTATTCCCATTTTAGAATCTTTGGTGCTCAGTCACTGAACAGCTAAGGTGGTGATGGGTACCTCAGGAAGCAGAGGGATGTTTTAATACAAGAGAGTTAATTGGCAGCAAGTAACAGTGAGTTCCGAGCCCTGTCACACGGAACGTGGATCTGAACCCCAAAAGAACCCCTCAATTGTGAATCCTTTCCAATCAATCTACTGTTTCCAGAAAAGCTCTTACAGAAATGAGACCATCAGAGAACATCCTTTCGTACACACAAAACTCAAGGGACATTTAGGGGGTGACGTACCTCAAGTGCCTCTTTGGTAATGGGGTATTTCTCCAGGCTGGAGATGACTTCCAGCACTGCCACCATGTTATGGATCTGCAACAAGGAAGACAAAGTCACTTCGTGTTTCAGGTACAGGTCTTAGTTAACAGATGTAATTTAAAACCTTCCACTTCATAATTGCTGGAAGGATTAATCACAAAATTGCTATCACACTGCCTGGCTTTAGGGAGCTCATTGTTCAAAGAACAGGGACAAGGACACTTTATTGACCTAGTTGGAAACTGCAGGAGCTGTAACAAACACGTTCTTATGTAAAACCAAAGGAAACATCCACAATAAAACCAGTGTCACTTATTAGCAGAGTTCTGAGATCCCCAGACAAGGTGTTCATTAATTGTCCTACAGCCTGACTGGAAGGAAGCTGTGGCTGCCCCATCCCTGGAGGGGTTCAAGGCCAGGCTGGAGGGGGCTTGGAGCCACCTGGTCCGGTGGAAGGTGTCCCTGCCCAGGGCAGGGGGTGGCACTGGACCATCTTTAAAGTTCCTTCTAACCTGAACCATACTACGAACCCGAAGTGTCAAGTGAAGAGCAATGAGTCAAATCAGAAATTGTGTATTTATTCCTTTAGGCTGTAGATTTACAGAAGCCATCCTTCTAGAATTTCATTTAAAACATGGATGCTTCCTGTAGCTGCACATGGAGAGTCTAAAACCTCAGGTCCAGACTCCTCAAAGCGGAAGAGCTGAAGCAAGTGCTGTGCCCAGTAGGTGTCCTCAGACCATCGCCCAGGGACCGGGCAGGGATGGAGCTCGGCTCCAGGAACCCAGCAGAGGTTGTAGCCCCTGAGAGGGGGGGATGCTGAGGAGTCACCACACAAATTCACCTTACAGTCACAAAGCCTGGAGCAGATTTTCTGATGGGCTTCACTGCAGCATTTCTGCACGCCCGAGGAAGCTCCACGCAAAAGTAGATGCAGATGTTAAGCGTGATCGTAAGCGTGACTCTAATGATTTCTGTGAGAAACCCCAAACTACAGAGAGATCCGCCTTTCCATTTCCTGACGTTTGGAGCACCGAAACCTGGAATTTCTAATTCACCTTTGTAGATAGATTTAAAAGATAAGCAAAAGAAAACTTGATTCACAGTGTCATTTATTGCTTAATTGCGTTTGTGACTCAACTGGACGCGAACGGCGAGAGAGTGAGAACCTCTGCAGGGATCCCACCTTATCCCAACGCCTTTATCAGAAGTCTCATCAGGTGGCCCTGCCCTCCCAGCCCCGCTCTCTGCTGCCAGATTCCTCATTTCAGAAACACTGCAAGTTTGGAAGAGTCAGCTTTTACAAGTCAGTTTTCCCATTCTGTTAAGATACAACAGGAGAATCAGGAGCTGGAGCCTCTCCCTTTCAGAAAGCCTGGTGGACAGACCTGGTAAAACTCTGTTTAAGCATTACGGCAGCAACAGGACATATTTTGACATATTTTACTTCTTACTATCTGAGGGCAGTGAGCTGACTTTCTCCCCTGTTGTGCTCCTCACGCTGCACTCAGTGATTTAGCTCAGTTTGAGCCATAGGTAACACCAGGGTATTTTTTTCAGTTTCGAGAAGCAGAGCACTTAGAATTACTAATGCTTGATTCTGGGAGTTTCCAGACCCAGCATTTTTAGACTTGCAAAACATGATACTCTCCTTCCCAACACATATTTTAGACTATGAATTACCAGGGTGCAAAAAGGTCGTGTCCATTGCACACACCAATAATTGGTACAATTATTTTTGCCGTTACTGGTAATCCCCAAATATTCATTATCTAAATAACAAACCGATGGCAAAAAAGGATCCTTGGTCTATCAAAAGGCCAAGATGAGGAAAGTGATATACTCGAGTGTGTAGATGCTCACAGAGAGATGGAATTGGTCAGGGAATTTCCAGTAAGAGCTTTGCCTTGGTTCAATATACCCCAAAACACAGCTGCAGATGCCCCTGAACACTAAACGACCTGCTTCTACACCAGACTGTTCCTTCACCCTCTCCTTTGAGGGCCACATGGTGCCAATTAAAGGCAGGGAAAGCAGCTTTTCACCGCTGAGTCTGTGCCCATTCCTCAACTTCTGCTAACACACAAAACACCCCGTTCAGCTTCTTCACACATTCGTATCCAATTGGAAACATGTTGTTGCACTGAAGCGATCACCGCGCCAGCACGAAGGCTCTTGCTTGGATCAACTGCAAGAAGCCCCTCTCATTTTCCCTTCTTTCTGACCCGCAGGGAAGCATGACTCTTTGAAAAAAAATAAATCATAAAACATTCAGTCAGGTTCAACAACTTCTCCACCCTTCCCCAGTAGTTTTGTGTAGTTTTCTTGGAAAGCTTCACCCAAACTGCCAAAGCAGCTTATAGTAAAAATTACATTCACCTATTTCAAAATAATATAGACTATGAATTTTCTTATGGTATAGTTAAACACTGTGACGAAAACAAGATGAGCTCCCCCTAATATCATCCATTCAATGTGAAGACACCTACTTTGGGACCAGCAGCACACCAGCATCACACACCAGCATCTGTACCTTAAACCAGACCACTGGCAATTAAATTCAGATACTGTCACACAACTGACAGGAGACTGAAGTTACATCACCCTACTTTGAGCAGCACCAGAAATGGTAATTTATTAACACAAGTTGCTATTACAAATGCTTATTGGCTACACAGCAGATGGACAAAGTAAGGTAACGCAGTGGGGACACAGGTGCTCGGGAGCCCCGCTCTCTGCAGAGTCCAATTGCGTAAACGGGCAGCTCAGGAACTTGCACATCCTTTTAGCTTCTATTCTCCTTTCACTACTTGTGCTGCAACCCGTTACCCTCACCCCAAAACAAGAACTTCTGTGAAGCAACCCCAGGAGCTCGCAGAAAACAGCCAAGAATAATTTACACGACGTTTCAGATTCTCATCCCGTGCCGTTAGGCCTGACCAGCACAGAGCGACTCCCTCCCAAGTGTACTGGGGAACATCTGCTTTGAGTCTTCCATGATAACCCTTTCCAGCCAACCCTAATGAGAGACACAAAAACACAAATCTTATTTATTCCATACAAGTCTCCTTAAGTCATTCAGCCACACTCCAGAGCTCACTACTGGTATCCCAGAGCTCTTCCGAGTTAAGCGCTTAAATGTTTTTACTACAGCCTCAGACAAAAGCAGGGGTTTCTGAACTCTCTGGAAAAGATCAAGCAGCTTAATTTACTTTTTTTAACTGCCATCTTAATCCCATTTTAGCTTTTATAAATCAAGAACAATTCAGTTATTAACTTCAGGGTGTTACACAGCGGTTTAAAAGGATCACAAGCCTGTTGGGGTTTGGGAAGTTTAAGGTGAAGCTGTTCCTGTCACCTCCTTCCCCGGCAGATTTGAAAACAGCAGCAAATGCAGCATCTGCCCATGAGCTGGTGTCACCATCTCCCTGTGCTGGGGGTACAGAAGGGCTACCAACCTGCTGGGACACGCTTTGTGCTGGACCAGCACACTCTGATGTCAGGCTTTGCTTCTCCTCCTCCAGCTACAGACTAGTCCAGGTACCAAACACAACCAGGTAACACCTCCCTCCCTTCCTCAGCACCACTTCCACACAGTGGAACAAGGAACAACCTTCCTTTTAACAGGGAAACCTGAAAAAGAATTGCAGTGAAACTGCCAATACAGATTCTGATCCTACTGGAATCTGGCTAGAAAGACTCTCTTTAATCACTTGCAGAAAGTTCACATAACAGCACTAAAAGGCATCTTTGGACACAGTATCATCACCCATACGGGTCACATTAGTACCTCGAGAAGTTTCTAAAGGATATTTGTGCTTGGCCTGGTCTGTCCAGAGCCCTTAAGCACCAAAACTTTTCCAAACCCAGAGTGTAACACAATTATCCACCCAAAATCCCAGGCTGTAACAATCAATGATGCGTCTCCACTGTAAGCACCCCGAAACAGACTATGCAGATACACCCCAAGGTGCTGGCTTTGGGAGAGTGTGTTTGTCATCATACTTCAACTCACTTCTCAGAATTCCTTACAAATACTCAATATTTCCCACCTATAGTAAGTATCAAAGCAGTTTTATAAAAGGAAGCAGAGAAGTGCCCCCACCACAGGAGACTAAAGAGATCTTTCCTACAGACACAAACCCAGATCTCCGTTGCCAATTTGGTGTTTTCTGTTGGTAAGAACCATGGTGTGTTTTACACAGAAGTCCACAGGAGCACTTTTACCTGTTTTTATTGTCTTCTCCCTGCTCCCAGGGACAGTAGCATTTTATTGGGCAGTTATAAAAACTGCCATATACCCACTGGCCATGGATATCCTTAGATAGCTCAAGATAATGGTTGAGGAAATCCCGGGTTCAAGGTCAATATTGCTGAAATACTGGGAAGGTGGAGCCCACTCAAAAGGAGGAGCACAACAGCCCCACGAGGAACCACATCCACTCACTTTTATATTCTCCAAAGAGGTATAAAAACTACTTCATTGCATAATAATCTGAAACACGGAATAAGAAGAGGAAAGTTGCTACTCACAGTAGGCTTTATTTAAATGAGGCAATGGAAATACAGTATTTATTTAGCACTTTGTATAGGACACATTGACACCAGACTATAATGATACATATCGTCAACAGTAAAATATAATGTCTTTTTTTTTTTAAGCAATACAGACCAAACACACAAAGTTAGAATCCAGGTTGCAGCCTGCTGGGATTTAGTTCGTGTCCCTTGCAGCTCAGCTATTAACAGTTTCCCCTGCCCGCAACGTGACGTGAGGTTGGCTAAAGACAGGGTACACGAGACACTACTCACAGAAACGACAGACCAAAAAGAGGACTGTTTTGTTCATAATTATTGAAAACCCGTTTGCTAAACAGAGTTCAAATATTGACCAGCACACAATAGATATTCTTAAAGGCAGAGGTGAGTTTGCTAATGGTATTTAGTAAAGTGGATCTTTAAACACGAAGGAATCCACGATTTGGTGTAAAGTCACCTGCTGAGAGTACCTTCTGTGACAGAGAAATTCATTTGGAGTCACAGAATGCTATGGGGTTGGAAGGGACCTCTGGAGATCATCTCCTCCACCCCCTGCCACAGCTGGTCCCACAGGAACGTGTCCAGGGGGGGTCTGAATGTCTCCAGAGAAGGAGACTCCACCACCTCTCTGGGCAGCCTCTGCCAGGGCTCTGCCACCCTCACAGCAAAGAAGTTCCTCCTCACATTTAGATGGAACTTTCCATGTTCAAGTTTGTGCCCATTTCTTCTTGTCCTGTCCCTGGGCACCACTGAGAAAAGAATGTCCCCATCCTCCTGACACCCACCCTTTAAGTATATTAGAGGCTTCCATGCTTTGAAAACTGATCAAAAATCTGTGCTGCAAAGTAACAGGTAGAAAAAACTCTCCTTCACTGTCAGAACCAGTCAGGAGTGGCCAGGCCCAGGAGGCGCTTCTCCTGACCTCTGGAGTAAAAATTTCCAGGTCTAATTTAAAGAGTCAAAACAATCTGTATATATTTTATTTGTACTCAGGCTTTATTTAATGGTAAAGTAACATCACCCAGATACCTTCCCATATATACTTTACAAAACCAGGATCATCAAGCAAGAATAAGGTGAAATTATAAGAAAATACTGCACCGTGAAGAAGTCAGACCTGAAATACTTCACTTGAGCAAGACAATGGTTTCTCCCCATTACCTTTGGCAGTCTGTGTGCATGTAAGGAAGGTGAAGGGAGACTACAACAGCCAAGAGATGAAGAAGAGTTTGCCCATGGCCTCGAGACACAAATCCCCAGCTGCTGGTAGAGCTAGAAGAGCTCTAGCTCTTCTCTACATGGTCCCCTTCCAAGAAGATGATGTCTAATCCTGGCAGAAGCCCCCAAGTCGGGCCCAGACACAGCAGGAAAACACCTCACGCTTGGGCAAGGCAAGGAAACCACCCAGTGAAAGGAGTATCTGTCGGTGGAGTCATTTAGAAAGTGAGATAGAAGAGGCAGTAAAATACAGATTATAGAGACAAGACGCAGACCCGGAACAGAATCAGTTCATGAAACAGCAGGGACACACTGAGGGAAGTCCTCCTGCCCTACAGGAGGAAGTCATCAAGGCAGAGAACAGCAACAGCACAGCACTTTTCTCCATTCATATTTATTACCCAGTAATTGGAAGACACTCTTGTTCCTCCAGAGAGAAATATTTGTCCACCAGCTTCAACATTCACCAACCATTTTGTGTGGTACCTCTGGTGCCTCCCTTCAGTCCTACATGAAATACAGGAGACTCACTGCAACATGTCCCTCCTCCCCTTCATTTTCCACAACCCCCTCCAAAACCCAAACCACCAGACCATGGAGTTGGGCAAAAACAAATTTGTTAGCCTGATTTAAACAGTCTGGCAGCTAAAGAGAAGGTTCATTACATGAAATACTATTAAACTGGGAAGACACGTATGGCACAAATTGAAGGGAAAGGAGGAGAGTGGGAGGAGGAGCTGGTACCCCAGAGCAGGGCCAGGCTGTCATTGTCACAGCAGGGACAACACGGACTCAGTGCTGCCTACCAGGGCACATCATTTTAGTCTCATTCTTCACTCAGCACCGTGCTGGAATCAAGTTCAGCTGGAATTACAACTGGAATTACACGTTCATCCCAAGGTGTCACAGATCAAGAAGAATGTATACAAAGAGTTTGGAGGAGCACGGCAGCAAGAGGTTTTGAAAACAGTTAAATAAGAAAAAGTTTACATACTCAGTTCTAGACTCAGTCTAGAAAAAAGAAACCAGGGAGGAGACACACAATGCTTAAAATAATCCTTGCCATGCATTATTAGTCATAATAAAGAAAACGGTGAGCAACTGCTTCATGCTCACCGGCCTAATTTGCAACAAGACAAATCCTGATTACATATTAGGAATAACCAGAGAGCTACCAGTGCACTCAAATAAGCTCTCAAACATTTCCCATAGCCTCCACAGAGGTTTAAGAACAGATCAGACAAGTCTGGAAGGAGTTATTTTGTACAGGTGATGCTCCTTCAGTGAAGGTGATGGACCACACAGCTTCATGAAATCCCTTCGGCTCACACCTGAGAAACAGATCCTGAGCAGCAAGTGGCAAAACACATTGAAACACCCATTTCTCTCTACCCCAAACTCAACTCAAAACTGTAATTCTAAGTTCTGCCCTCTCAAAATGATACATACAGGTAATTACACAAAGAAGTTTGTATTATAAAGGATGTACAAAATCCAAGCTTCAACACTCGCTGCCCCACCACCAGGGGTAGAGTCACCAGCCTGAGCATGGTGCCCCGAGTCAACACGGGCCCAGAAAGAGCCAGGGCTGTGTCAGCCTTCACGTCACCCCTCACTTCATACCACCACATCACCCACCTCCCGCTGACCCCTCTACATCCCTACACCCAAGCATGTTTTAACACAGCATGGTCCTACCAAAACAAAGCATAACAAAAGAAGAATAACCACAAAACCTGAGGTTTGACCAGCCCTACGCATCCACTGCCTTCTGCTATGGACACTCCTGATCACACAACCAACTACAAACGTGTTTAACATTTAATGGAACAACGTAGCACATCTCACAGAACCAGACTGGTCAAATGTTGAGCTGCACAACCCAAGAGTCCAAAATAACACGTGTCCCCCCTCTGGGTGCAGCAATTCCTACAGATTATTTCAGCACAATAAATACCAGTCACAGAACTCATCACCAAGGCACAAGTTGTAAAACCTCAGTTACTACACTGGGCCTAAGGACATCTAACCACCATACAGTTTTGTTGTATCCATGATAACCATTTCTCCTCCTCTTCTACCTGTACCGAAACTTTAACCACATACATCTTGGTAGTTACTATTATTATAAGCCATGAACTGAAGTCCAAAATTATTACTTAAAAATTTAGAGCCACAAAATTGCTGTGCAAAGTCACAGGAACTACTGGTCCTACGTCAACAAGAGAGAAACGCAGAGTCTGTTGATTATTCAGGCAGAATAATACAGAGCATACAGAAAATTCAGCCTTAAAATGTGCCCATTTTGATTTATCACAATCTTAGTACTTTCTACGCTAAGGAGAGACCCACTCATTCACCCAGAGCCTGTACTTTGACCGCAGTTGCTCGGGGAAGGCAGAAGCCAAGTCTGAGAGGTAACACACAAGAGGAGGTGCTGGTGGAGCCCCACAGGCTCTCCAACTCCCCATTGTTACCCCCCTGCCTCTTGGAGGGAGCAGGCAGAGACCCAACCAGATCCTGAGCATGACCCCTAAAGGCATCGCCCGGACAGAACCGTTCTGCAATCACCTGCTTAATCTTAATGCAGTCCCGAGAACCAGCGGAGATTTACCATTATGCAACACGCATTTAAGGACCCGGCTTCAAGGGGTCAAGAGCTTTCTTAAATAGTTCTTAAATATTATGTTACCCATCACCTGGAATATCTACCCAGAGCTGCTAACACGAAGCAGTTTATATTTGAATGTAACACAAAAAAAACCCCTACTAATGTCAACATAATATAGATTTTTCACTCTTTCCCTGAAAAATAAAAGCATCTATCACTGTATTGGTGTACTTTTAAATGCAGCAGGACAACTTAGTCCAAAACCCTAGAGAAGCTTCTTTGTTGATTCCTTCAATGACAAAGGAGGCTAAGGTGATCACCCACTTTGTGGAATACCCTGCTTTGTGGAATTCACTAATTCATCACATAAAACCACAATCTGCTCACTGGCTGCTCACGAGAGTTTAAACATGCTATATTTGTGCACAAAACCTGAGAAAAACAGCCCTATAGGGGGTTAAAACTGGGAAAGTTCTGAATACAAAGTTTGCAGAGTCACTGTATCCTTTCATCTGCAATTACTACTACAGAGTAAAAAAAAATTTTAATCATGTACCCATCTTCTAGAATTGCTCACCAATTTCTAGACAAAAATGCTGCTTCCAGTCACTCATTTCCAACACCACCCTTCTCCAGAGACTGCAGGTTCTGGGGAAAATGTAACCCATCCAAAGAATGCCCCCCGATAATCAGTTGGGAATGCTCAGCCATTCCAGTCAGTGGCACAATCATTAGCAGCTTCTTAGAAACAAAGTGAGTTTTCTATCTTTGGCTGGAAAAGATCTTCCCCCACAGGACCAGGAGCACAGCATCCTTCATCTCAGGGCTCACAGGCTGGAGGGCTACTTTATTTTAAGACCAGTGGCCCAGGGTGATCATGACCGGACAAAAGAACCCAGTACCCCATCAGATTTTATTCATATTTAAACAGAACGCTCAAAAAGCTGCAACCTGGCACTAATTATTTCTAATCTAATAACAAAAAACTTGATGATTTCCACTTAAGGATGCCCCACTGAGCTTAAGCCTCTTGGTAGCTTGTCTTAAGAACCCCAGTGAAGAAAATATCTCATATTTTGCTAAGAAACTCTTACACACAGAGTGATGGAGACATAGTTTTCCCGAGGGAGTCAGAGCCTTACCGAGTGAGCTCACCCCCTCTCTGCTGCAGGGACCCCATCTTGGCAAAGACACCTGAAACATCCCCTCTTGCACCTTCGCCTCCATCTCGCTGCTCTCAACTCTACTCAAGAATCAACCCTAGTTTCTCCAAGGATAAATTATAATATTGAGTTTACACACAGCACAGAGTGTCCCAGGCTGAGCGTGCCACCCAGCTCACAGAGCTCTGCTTGGGACACAGCTCCAGTTACAGGAGCTCAGAGTCAGCTGTAGACATTCTGGAAGTTTGTTTGCTGAAGACAAGTTATGAACATGTATCACTACCCTGGGAAAAAACACTCCCCTCTCCCATCATAATTTCAACACTCCTTCAAAAGAAAGAATAAATTAATTTAGACCCACACTCCACAAGCTGATTCTGCCTGAGAATTGCACGTGAGAAAGCAGCTCTGGCTGTCACTCTCAGACCAATCTTCCATCTCTGCACCATCATCCTCACAGCACAAAGTTTCAAAATACACCCAGTTGAGCACGTTGCTGAATTTCTCCAGACAGACTTGGACGTAGGATTCCTCTCCTCCCCAACTGCTATTTCAGAAAACCACTTTGCTCAGTAAAACAGAACTAATTACCTTTTACTTCCAGTGATTCCTCAATAGAAATTGCTACCACCAACTGTTCGGACATGCTGAAAATTGTATACTTTGATATTAACAATCCCACTCTGCTGCCCTGGGAAAGCCATGCCCCAGAAAACACTGACATGCTGGGAAATTCAGCAGATTGCACCTCAAATTAAAGCAATTTGCTAGCACTTAAATATTGTTCCAAACACTGAAAAGCACGAATTACCTGCAGAAAGAATAATTTAGCTGCTAGAATACTCAATAAACAAACCTGCATTTAGATTAAACTGAATGTGATGTACTTACCTTTACTTTCAATATTTCTTTAAAGACCAAGTGCGTTAAGTGGGGCCACATCGTGCCGTGGTACACAGACCAAAGAAAGTTTATTTGAAGTTATCACCAAGCACAAAATGGGTGAGAAGAGATAGGGGTAAGGCTAGGGTTATCAGCCAAAACAGACGTGTGGGGTTTTTTTAATTTATAAAAACTATACTGACATTAATTTTAACTCCAAATCTAATATATTGGAGTAACTATGCCTTAAAAGAAGCCCTTCTTAATTAACATTTTATTTCCCCAGTAGGCAGAATCAATTCCTTCTTTCCCTACCCTGAAACTTTCTTGGTTCCTGAAAAAAAACCAACCCAAACTCCTACTTGCCTAATGCAGCAGATCCTTGGAAGAGACTGGAAAAGGCTCTTCCCTCACAGGATACTGGAAGAAAAACCTTCAGCTGCTCTGAAACGACTTTGATCAGGAGCCAAAGGTGGCAGCGTGACAGTGCTGCTGTGTCATCTGGCCGTACTGAAAACCCCGAGGAGAGGCAACAACCCACACCTTACACACTCCTAAAATGGGCTCACCCTCAATTTATTGTACAAAACCCAAACAAATGACAACCTGGAGCTTCTTCTGTGGGTCGAGACTTCGGAAACACAGGCTAAGAGGAAAGAATTCCTATTTTTCAAGACACACATTGGGTCTTTACCCACTTGGGAGCTTGTGACAGTGAGTATTTTCTCTCCCACAGATGCAGTGCCTCAGCAGCAGGCCCCGATCCAGCTGCACCCTGTGTCCACCCACACCAGCTCACCCACCGCTTTCTTGGGTTCCGTGTGCGCCAGCCCGCACCAAAATGGCCTGACGCAGGGTCCTGGGGCCCCAGCAGCTGCCCCCCAGTCACAGCAACTCAGAAAACTGCAGCCTTGGGTTCTGTGCTGCCTGAGAAGTTTGTTTTAGCACCTCTCTCCTGGAAGGATCCGCATCTCGCACAGCAGCTGTCTCTTCCAGGCTGTGGTTCGTGGTGGCTGTCAGGGTGTATTCCTGATGTTTATTCTGCCTACAAAACGTTGGTTCTTCCATTCAGTCAACTGTTTCATGGTTACATCAAGAAAAATGTGTTAGATCAGTTGTTTCCCTCCAGTGCTTCCTTCCTCTAGCCTCTGAGCAATCAGAGCACTCCTTTCCCACCGAGGGTCCGTGCCGCAGTGCGCGCAGCCAGTCACTCACTGCAAAGTTCTGTCATTTGGATTTAAAAAGCCTGATCCCCGTTAAGGAAACAACCCGACACAGTGAGGGGTGCCTGGCTGGAGGGTACTGCTCTCCAACAGCTCCAGCTTGGACCTGCCATCACCCCTCCGTGCCACGCATGCTCCCCCAACAGCCACTCTGTGCCAAAACTGTGCCAGGACGAGCCAGGGCAGAGACCCCCGATGAGCCCTCTCCAGGGAAGGAGCAGGAACGTGGGGAAAAAGGACAGGGACTATGGCAGTGGCTCTACTGGCAATTCCAGCTGGAACTGGAGAGAGTTTAAATGAGAGTTTAAGCCAAGACAGTCTTTGGCTGTTCAGAGCACTGGCCACATGGCCTTTAGCCTGGGGTGGTTTACTCTTGAGCTGCAAAGCCCAGTGCTCAGGAGCACCCTCCTGGATACCCATGGAGTTTCCCAGCATTTCTCCCAGGAACACATGCTGAGCCCTCACGTTAGCATCCCAGCAAGCACAGGGTACAATCCCAGACACCTCTGCACCACACACAAGGGACAGTGACAGTAAAGCCTCTCCAAGTGAAACCTGACTGTGAGGCATCCACCCTCATCTCAGGACACAGACGGGTGAACTTTTCCAGGTGACACATCCCTCTTTCCCAGGAGACCTCAAACCCGCCTGCTAAGGCAGCAGGGAAGCACGAAGCAGCACACACCACTCCACTTTTCAGCTTCTGTACTTATTTAAACACTTTATTACCCAACTCTGCTGCCACACCTGCACCAGTGCTATTAGCGATGCACCGGAAGTTTTATCGGGTAATGGAGCTGCATCAAAAACTACCTGGGAAGAGATAATAATATTATCTTTTCTTTTTTAAACCCTGATCAATCCCCCAGATCAGTTCACCACCTGACCCTGCAAATAGCTGCCCCACCACACATCAAATGGGTGTGCATAGCAGGAATAAGAAGTGGGTGTTATTTAAATTGTCACCGCTGCCGAAACAAACACTCAAATTACAGCTTAAAAGCAAATGATTGCTCTGGCTGCTGTCATCAGCACTGCGACTGGCCAGTTTCAAGGAATTAACAATAGAAAGGCAATTTGGCCTTTTCCTCACTCTGACTCCTCAGCCCAAACTCCCTTCTACTTTTGTTTGCTCAGATTTTGTCTTGGCAGCCTCAAACTTCATCACTGTCTCACTACCACCCGGGTACCATGTGAATGGAAAGTTTTAACCCCCTCCAAAAACCCTCTCAAGAAGCTACAGTATCACCAACACTACATTGACCAGGACTATACAGGCAACTAACCAAAGAGCTAACTGGGTTAGTTAAACTCAGTACCTACACCTGTGTAAGCCTCACAGGTGCTCTTGGAACACGCTTCCACTGAGGAAAAAAGCTGTTTTACAAAGAGGTGGATGGGAAAGCTGCAAAGTCAGGTCAAGAAACCAACTACACCCCCGCCCTCCAACAGGTAAATTCAAATGGATCCAGCTGTTTACACTACATCAAAAAGCAGTCAGCCTCATTTAAGCTTATTTAAAATTATGAAGAAGCTGACTACAATGGGACTTACTCCATCAGGCCCAAATCTTTTCCTGGAACCCAGAACCGAGATGGTAATGACACTCCAGACCCTACACGTTAGGAAACACCACAACCCACCTGAAACAAACCCCCACCCCAATGCACAAAATGCTACTTGAATCAAGAGGAGCTACAATAGGGAAATACCCCAAAGCAGTGAGAGGTACAACAGGTCCCAGCCCCTGCATGCTGCAGCCTCCTCAACACTGATAAGCTCATTAAGGCCTCACAGAAAAGGATAAAGCTAAAGCAAGAGCTGTGCCCAGGCTACTGTCGCCCACACAGAACCCTTCCCTGCCTCCAGAGAAATCCCCAAGAGTCTCCCAAAGGGAACTACCATCCTCCTCCTCCTCCACTCTCTGCACTTCCAGCAGTGCCTGGCACCTTCCCCCCAGCCTTTGGAACCTCCATTCCAGAAAGCGTATTTATTTCCCCCGATGATAGAGGCTTTTGTTTCTAGGACTTTGGTAAAACGATCAATACAGAAAACAGCCATGGGAGCATCTTTAACTATGTAATTCGTGCGTCAACTGAAGATCACCCCAGGCCAACGCACTGCTTAACATATTACAACACCCAGACTGATTTATTATTAATAATTCGGATCACGGTGCTCTCCTGAAGGTCTGAGCAGCAAGGCCAATGGAGATACTGCAGGAAAGGCAGCCTGATTTACAGTCAACTCCAACCACACTGCCAGGGTATAATGGGTTGTTATTCAAACCAAAGCTTGGTTTGCATCACAGAGAGGTATTAATGGCAAATAATTAAATTATTGTCTAAGATTTAAAATCAGGAAGACATTGCTACATATTCAGGATGAGGAACCACTTAATTGCAAGCACAACTCTAACAGCCAGTTGGAACCACCAGGCTCTCCCACAGAGGAAAAACTAACAGATCTCATTATTCCTGACATCAGGTAATAAACTCCCCTAAGAGCACAGAGCACAATTTAACAAGGCGAAGGTGTTCTGCCCGGCAGAAGAGGTGGTTTCTTCAAACACTGAGCCTAAAGGGAAAAGCATTGCTTCTCCCAGAACCAAGGACTATCTCCCCCATAAGACCTCACACAACTGCCACGAGGAGGTTTCTGACACTCTTCTCCACACTTCTTCCAAGAAAAGGATTCTTCCTGCGAGAAAAATCACATCACCCATCGGTTTGGGTGATACCACTGAACTCAGCCTGTCCTCCAACACGAGTCTTGGTACAGTCGCAGTAAGACACAAACCTCGGAAGGAAATTAATGTTGATACTCAGTGTTTAAGTCACGTAACAGAAGTAGTTTGCCCATATGGTTTTTCAAGGGGAAAAGGCTGAAATGAAGACATAATACCAGACATCCCGGGTGGCTTCCAAATTGATGTAATATTTTTAAAATAGCTTATTTCTTATAGGTCTCCTTCGAAATAGAGGTTACCCGTGTAAATTCTCAACCAAGTCTGTGAAACTAAGTTATAAATACATTCTGTAGCAATTACTAGCCTCAAAGGCTAAACACGTGTACAATTAAAACATCGCTCCTGAGTCAGCGCAGCTTCATGGATCAGTTAAAAAGAAGATGAACAATCGGCACAGAGGAGGATTTCTCAAAGCGAGCAGGTTCTGAAAACTCAGGGAAAAGATTATTTTGACCAGCTCAAACCAACCCAGGTAGGGAAGCTAACTCTCTTTTCTTTGTAATCTAAGGCAGGACCTCAGAGTTAACCACCATCTGTTTATACCACCAAGAACTTTACAGCTACACTGTAAATGTATATCCATACCAGAGATAGAGCTTATATTAAAGAATGTATCAGGGAAGCTGAAATTTACAGCACCCTGCAGTAAAGCACTATAAAGAACCACATCCTCCTCCTCAGCCTCACAAAAGCAGGCTGTTTTTTGCATGCCTGACAATATTAGTGCAGTTTTCACCCTCTCCAGAAACACGCACATACACACACCAACAATTATATTGAAAAGCCTGAATGAAATCTTGGCCTCAAAGCTTGACATTCTGGGTAAACAAGGAAGTCAATCACAATAATGAATACTCTGAAGTTTGAATGCAGCCACCTCTTTTAGGAGAAGATTCTGAGAGTCAGAAGAAAGTGGCCAGAGTTCTCTGTGAGCATCCACAAGTGCCACAGCTGGTAGTTGCATCGACTTCTTCCTGCAGGAAAACATCACACCACTTTCCTGTACTTTTACGCTGCTGCCCAAGCGCGATTAACTTGGGAATCTGCTTTTAAGGATGTTCAAAATCTAAGTTTTTCATCCGTTTGTGAAAATGGCATGGCAGGTAGGTTTTTTTCAATTGTTTACCATGAATTCTATGTGCTTTGGAGGAAGGAGTCCGAGAGCTAAGCCCGCACAATGAATCCCAACTACACACACCACCTCTGCTCTGCTTCGAAGAAAAAGCTAAAATGGAAGACAGCCCCCTGCCTACAGGCATTTCTAAACAATGGGCTGATTTTTCTGCCACCAATTATTGCCCTGGATAAGTATCAAGTATGTAGAATTATAATTTAACATACATTACTCCTCAGCTTATGGGGCTACTGACCTGTTGGAAGCTCAGCAGAGCTATTGCCCGACGCTGTAACTTCCCCTTGTGGGCAGCTGCAACAAACCCCAGTGTTTCTGGTCCCCCCTCATCACAACCCAACTGCAAACACCTTCACAGCCCTAATGTAACATTAACGTAGGGAGGAAGGGAAAAGTATCCATCACAAAATGTATTTCCCAGCTGCTTCACCCCGCGCGGCCACTGTGTTTTAGAAAGTAACACGAGAATTAGGGGAACCAGTGCTGCTGACAGTTTTGAAGTTAAAAGAAACCATAGATCTGTTACAACTTTATTAAACTGAGCTGACACTCGGTCTAATGTAAAGTGAAAAATTTTCAGCCCCAGAAAGAGAAGCTGGAGCAAACAAGATTCATGAAGTGTACTAACTGACATTTCAACAAGATCCATGGTAAAGTACTGCAAACTCAAACAACTCTGACATTTAAAAGCCCACAATTACCATGATAATTCATTACTGTTACTCGAACATGCAATATTGCAGCTGGTGACAAACATACATCACAAGGGATTACTAAAGAAGGACAATTTTTCTTCAGTTTTCACATCACACACAGGCCACTCCAGAGTGTTTCCAAATGGCAGTAACTTTATTCGCGGCTTTAAGACTTCCATACAGGTCTGTTACAGAAAAACACTTGTTCAGACAGAAGCTGGTAGGACTTTAATAGAATCAAAATATCATTTGACATTCCCAGCCTCCTGGAATCACACATACACGTGTGTGCTCAGCCTGACACAGCTGCCCCCACAAACTGGAGATGCCCAAGCCAAACCCACCTTTGCATCCTGCTGCGCTGCCTGTGGATCTAAAAGTCAAAAAAATCTGACAGATTGCAGGCTCCGCAGTCCTCTCACAATAATAAACACCTAAGCAGAGAACTGCTTTAATGTGGCCAAAAAAAACCCCACCCCACCTTAAAAGGAGTAAACGATACTTTGGAAAATTGCCACTTAAACGTTCAGACCACTTACAGGTAAAATATACGCCGATTTCAGCGCTTACATTCCATCCCAGAAGGAGGAGATAAGCTCATTAGCACACTACAGGAAAGGATAACAGCGAAGACCGAGGCTGCTCGATGCTGGAGCAGCTCCAGAGCCCCAAAGCCACCATCGAAGCCCTCCCGGCGTGCCCGAAGCCCGGGGTACCCCACGGTACCCCACGACCGCGGCGGGAGGAGGCCGCAGGGACTGAGGAACAGGTGGGAGCCCCGGAAGGTCCCGGCGAGCCGCGGCGGAGCCCGGCCCAGAGCCCCCTGCAGGCCGCACCCGAGCCGCGGCCTGGCGTGGGGAGGCCGCCGGGCCGCACGCCGCATGGCCGGGCAGCGCCGGCCGGGTCCCGGGGGGTGCCGAGCGGCGGCAGGAGGCGGTGCGGCGGAGGACCGGACGCGGCCCCCCTGGGAGAAGGGGAGAGGCCGCCGGTGCCGCTGCTGATGCGACCCCGCGGTTCCGGCTCGGGGGAGCTGGCGGCGATGCGCCGCTGGCAGCAGGACCCCGGGCGAGCAGGGCGCCGGGGAGCTCCCCGCTACCGCCCGCAGCGGAAGCTTCCGGTGCCCGGGGAGGAGCCCAGCCGCAGCCGCCGTCCCGGCGGGAGGCGGCGAACGCGCGGCCCCCGACGGCTCCTGGGACAGCGGCGGGGGGCGGCGGGGCGGGAGCCCCTGGGGGCGCTTGGGGGGGGGGGGGGGGAAGGGGGGGGGGGGGGGGGGGGGGGAGGGGGGGGGGGCCCGCGGCCGGTGTCCCTGCTTTGCCGGCACGGGAGCGGCGGGGCCCGGCGGGCCGTACTCACGTTGCTCTGCGGGTCGATGGCCTGCAGCAGCCGGTCCCTGATCTGCTGCGGGGAGGGGGCCGGAGCCGCTGTCATTGCCTGGGCGAAGCGGGGCGGCTGCGGCCGGGGCGGGCGGGCGGCGGGGGCCAGGCCGGGCCGGGGCGGCGGCTCCTCACTCGCCGGCAGCGGCCTTCTCGGGGAGCCGGAGTCGCATGATTCGCTCCCCGCGAGGCGGGGGGCGGCGGCGCTCAGAGCGGGGCGCGGGGGGGAACCGCGGCGGCGCCACCGGGCCGGGCCCGACCGTTCCGCTCGGGGCCAAACTCAACTGTGGGCAGGAGCCAGCCCCGCGCAGGGCACCCTGGGACACGCCCGACGCCGTAACGCACGGCGCGCCCCTGACGCCCCGCCGCACGCACCGGCGCGCACGGAGGGCGCCTGCGCCGCGAGGAGGTGGGGGGGGGGAGAGAGAGGGCCGCGCACGCGCGGTGGGCGGGAGCATGGCGGGCGGGCCATCGTGAGGGGAGCCGGGCGTTCGCTGTGGGGACCGGACCGGAGGGGACGGCAGCGCGCCCGGCCGCCTCCCCAACGGGCTCCGACCCGTCCCTCCCGCCTCCCTTCTGCGGGAGGCAGTACCGGACGGGTGGTAGAATCAAGTCTTGTGGGCAGAAAGGGCTTAGATGAATAAATACCGGCAATGAACCCTCGCCACTCGGATGTTAAGGGGCTAACGGGGCTGGCAGGAAGGTAAAGTCTGAAATATTCCTCAAAAGAAACCATTACGACTAAAAGTTGCCAAGCGGCGCAGCTTCCTATTTTTTATTATTTTCAGAATAACGGGTGAGGCAGCAAATAACTTCCAGCCATGACCTGGGAAAAGCCACCCCTACAAGAGCTGAACAAATAGTTCTTTACAGAGACGTATTTCCCTTCTCGCTTCTCCTCTCCTGGAGGGCACGAGTGAAAAGCCAGTCAGGTTTTGGGAAGCTCCTAACACAGAAATGGCTGTGAAAACGTCCAGAAATGGACAAAAGCAGCCACAGGACAACAGCTGCAGAGCCAAGGGCACCAGGCACCACTCGGGGTAAGCGACCAGCCTTCCCCAGCATTTAAGAGCACCTTAAAGTTAACTAATCTATTTCTTTTAAGCAGCTGTTTAGGAGCTGAATGACAACCCTTATTCTTTTGAGCATCTGAAATCTTGAGGTGACAGCACGTTATGGAGCCACGTGATCTATTTAGAGCGATAACATTTTCCTTTATCAATAGAGCTATAGTCCTCTACTTCCTGTACTTGTGGTGTTGCTCGGAAAACAGTCAGTTCTGCACAGGATCAACCATTTTTCTGACTAGGGATTAAACCCTTGAGTCCAAAGCCAAGCCCAGGGGTTGTGCAGAGGGTGAGGGCAGCTTCCACCCTCCCCCAGACTTGCCACAGGAGAATAAAGTTTCATAAAGATTAGGAAAAAGATGTTTTCCGTGAAATGTTTTCCGCAAACTGTACAAAGCACTGGGCTGTGTCTGGATGCCATGACAAAACCACACCCGGAGAATCCATTTTCTGGGTTCACAACAGCAAGGTGTCTTTCCTCAAACTATCTTCTTCCCAGAAGAAAACAAAAAACTTCAGGTGACCCAAAAGAGGGTGACTCGAGTCCATTGCTGTGAGCGCCCAGTCCTCGTGTCCGTGTACCCAGCTGCAGCCAGATAAAATTCAAGGTATTTGCTAAAACCTGAGCCTCAGAGTTGTTTAAACGAGGCCTCTCTCTCCTCAACAGTCCTGCAGCCGAAGAAATCGAGACCAAGGAAGTTCCACTAATAGTTTGGTTTGATTTAGATGCTGCCCCAGCACTGCATGCTCTCTTAAACGATCTCGGTGCTGCTGGGGAAAGGTTGCTGGCCAAAGAGGCTACCTTAACACAAATAAAAATAGCCCAAGCCAGACACAAGACTAATTAAAGATTTCTCAAAACACACCAATACTGAACTGATTTCTCCTGTAATGGAATGAACACAGCATCAAATGTATGATTTACCCTTAAATAGAACAACTTTATTCAACCAAATCCACCGTTATTCCAAAACTAATCCTTAACATTTACTTATGGAATTGTTGACATTTTTCCTATTCAAAATCCCTTACATATTGCTTAGAAAAAAAAGAACCTTTGACATTTTAATTTAAAAAGCATTTTTTTAAAAACAGAAGGTGAGAATCCCATTTTTTTTAATCATCCTTTTCTATTTCTCCAACAAAAACCTAAATGGCGTAGTGAGATAGTTGGTGATACACACCAAGACTTTGCTGAGCTTTATAAAAACAAGAATGGAAAAGTGTGACTTCCGAGGACGCGAGACAAGGGTGACACCAGCAGACACGTCACGAGCTACGAGGGACTAACAAGGCTGAGTTTTAAGATTGCAGTCTTCAGTCGTGCTCCAGTTCCACCCTGCAGACACTTAAGTACCGCGCTCTAATCTTAGCAAAACGATTGACAGTTTGCTTTATTTCAAGGAAGTTGAAATAATTTTTACTTTGAAGGTTTTTGGCTCAGGGACCCCCCGGCAGCCAAGTGAGGCAGCCTGCACCGTGTGTGGTGGGATGGACTGAAGAGGCTGAACGTGTCCTCTCCTGGGTTAGAGGAACTTACGCCGAAGAACAGGCCACAATCCCAGGGCTGTATTTTGAAAGCGTTATGATCTTTTATAGAAAAAGTTATGTTTCCAGCCAAAAGTCTCTTCCAAGTTAAGGGATGTGTTTGTGAATGACTTTCAAGATCCAAATAACCTAGTGGACACAACAGGGGGGGAAAAAAAAAAAAAAGATGAGAAGTGGGTACAACTGGGAACAGTCCCACCAATGCCCTTCCAGCTCAGTGCACATCTGGCCAGCAGTTTTGCCCCCCCCTTGTATCAGACCATAAAGCTACATAAGCACAAGAAAAACAGCCTGTCAGCCTGCCCACAGAACCAAACCTTGCTATTTCCAGACACTATTCTCAAGGCTGATCCCCTTCTATTACTTGGTGGGTTTCCCCTGCTCCCCTAAAATAAGAAACATCCCCCCGAAAAACTGAAATGCTGCCCCAAACGGTTTTTAATCCAAGCAGCCCACAACAAGGAACGCTGTAGCTAAGGCTAAATGACTCACACACTAGCAAAGGTTTTCATGCACTACATGGAGGTCAAGCAATGACTCTTTGAAGAATGAAATAAAGAAGTAAAATAAAAAGGAATTACAGAACAACAGAGTGGAAGAGAAAGTGACCTGAAAAGAAACATGTAGAAGAAAAATCCCAATATACGCAACTTCCTATAAACAAATGACAAAACACGTTACTTACAGAATCATGCAGAACATCATGAAGACATTCCACAAGGCAATGAAGATTCGAAAATATCTGAGACTCAGCAAAAACTCTCTTATATTATCACCTAAAAATCAAGAAAAGATTACTTTGATGTAAAAAAATTACCCAATACACTGACAAGTCACATTTTCAACACTGTCTGAAAAACCCAAGAAGGGTTGGGTGAAAAACTCAACTCTAACACAGAAAACACCCAAAAAGGTCAGAGAACAAAAGACTGAAAGCTGAAATTTTAAGTAAATGATGCAGACTATGTTCAGTTCATCCCTACTAAGGGTGTGGGGGAAAATAATAAAATGATAAAAGGGGTCACAGAAGGAACAACCTTCTGTGGGAGCTTCCAGCTTTGAACCAGCAAGTGGAGATACAAAAGAGTGATAAATAAATGTACATACACACTGAAATGGGAATCGGGCTGTAAGCAGAGCATTACCTCTGTAAAGCAGGCACCTACATTTAAAAATGCGGAAAGAAACATGCATTTTTGTATTTCTTCTCAAATCGCCAATTTGGGATCAACAAAGGTTTGGTCACAGTTGTAACGTAAACATCGGGAGGGCGAAATTTGAAGTTGCAATTTAGTAAAGCAGTTACTCCAGTTACAGAGTAGTTCACATCCACACAAAATGGGGTTGAACTTGTACTTTGGCACCGTGAAAAAAAAAATGCTTTAACCAAGAATTTCCTTCAAAAAAAAACGCTCATTCCTGTCATATTTGGCCCTCCCCGAACCCTCAGCCCGGGGGTGCGTTCCTGGCTCCCCTCCGTTACCGGTCGTGGGTTCCCTTGCCTCCTCGCCGAAGCCCTCAGTGTCTCTCTTCCTCCTGCGGGACAGCAAGGGGGAAACCGTGTGACGGGGGGGACACGAAGGGCCCCCGAGCGAGGGGAGAGGGGCGAAGGGCCCCGTCTGAACGGGATGTATGTGAAAGGCCCCCCCCCAAACCGCCTCCCTCCCGCACCCCTCACCGCCCGCTCACAGCCTGAAGTTGAGCACGGCGCCCGCGTTCATCAGCAGCGTCCTAAGGGAGAGACAGAGAGAACCGTCAGGCCCGACCGAACCCAACCGGCCTCCTTCCCCGCCACCCCGGGCCCCATCCCCGCTACCCGCAGAGCAGCAGGTCCCCGATCATGGCGGCGGCTCCGGCGGCGGAAGCGGAAAGGGCGGGGGGATGGCGCCTGCGCTCCCTGGGGGCGGCACCGACACCGCAGCTCCGCGTCCGGGCACCCCGGTCCTCCCTCCGGCGCTACAGCCCCGTTCGAAGCGAGACCGCGCCCCGGGACGTCCCTCCGGAGGCGGGCCCGGGGGGCGGGCAGGGGCTGAGCGGCGGAGGGAGGGAAGGAAGGAGGGAGGGCGGCCGGCGCTGCCCCGCTACCGCGGCGCCATGGAGCTGGCGGGGGCCCTGCAGCTCGGGGAGCTGGCGGCCGCCTTTGCCGCCCTGCCCGTCTTCCCGCTCTTCGACATGGCCTACTTCATCGTCTCCGTCCTCTACCTCAAGTACGAGCCAGGTGAGTCGGGGGGAGCCCCGGGGAGCCCGTCAGGGAGGGGAGGGCCGGGCCGGGGCGGGGGGGGCGGGAACGGCGGGGGCCGTACGGGCCTGCTGGGGAAGCACAGCCCCATTCCTGACAGGATTTCTGAGGCATAAACCTGACATTTTTGGTGCAGGACGAGATAATCCCGCCCGTTCTCCACTGTCAGTGTCGGTTGTTGCCAGCAGCCGCGGTGTGAGGGGATTCGGGGCTCAGAGACGCTCAGTGTTACTTTTTCCAGAGGTTCTGATACATGTGTTCAAATATAAAGCAGGGGAAAAAAAGAAAAAAGCCCCAAAACTAGTCACTCTGATTTTGAAAAATAATCTTGCATTTTATTTAAGATTGGATTTCAGACACACTGGAATAGTTAAGTTCAGTTCAGTCTTTGTGGGAGGTCCCAGGACTCCACGTTACGTTTCTGCCCAGCTGCTTGGCTTTTCTATTTTTGTGGCAATGCTCTTCTCCTGTTTATATACAAAAAGGCTGCAGCAACACTTTTCTCCTATTTATATACAAATAGGCTGTAAGCAAAACCTGTTTGTTTCCCACCTTCCAGACCATGCTGTAATCTGTTCTCGGGCACCTTAACTGACCTCGCTCTGTTTGTTCTCCAGGGCTTATCCGGTAAAGATCTGTAGATCTGCATCTTACCTTTCACTTTCTGTGCCGTGTCAGTCTGTGCCTTTTCCAAATGCATCTCCTCTCTGTATTTTGAGAGCACGTGCACTCTTCATGCTCTATTTTGAACAGTTTTGGTGTAGCTGCCTGATATCTGAGGGGAAAACAGGAATTCCCCTTTGGTGTGACTGTGAAATGCTGCGGTTGTCTCTGATCCTCGTGCCGTACGCTCTATTTAAACTCCATGCAAACAGAAGTGCTGGGTTTTTGAGGCCCCATCACTTACAGGTGTCTTCCAGCGTTAAGTCCCGAATGGAACAGTTAACAAGACAACCCTTAGGAAAATAACTGTTAAAAATATGTATGCCCAGTAATCCACTTGAACTGGGTAAGGCCGGGGTGTACTTTTCACTAGATTCCACTGCTTCATCCCACAGCTCCTGTGCTGAAGATCAGTGTCAGGACAGTGATGTTCTGTTTCCTCCTTGGAGACAGCAAGGCTTCATCCAGCCAAAGAAAAACAAGTGTTACTAAATTTAAACCTCAGGCTGAACTTTGGGTTTGTATAGGATCAGCTGCATATCATGGCTGTTGCAGCTGTCTCCCTTCCACTGTGTTTTCAGCTGGTTCAGATGCTTTTGAGCGTGGAAGAGGTTGAGCAGTCGGAGTTTCAGCTGATTCACTTACTCCTATTTAAGACCACTGTTAGTATTGTTGACATAACATTTTAGCATTCTTTCTTTTGACTCCCTGTTAACTGGCTTGCTGAGCAGATTTTGGTGTCTGAAACGCTGTATGAAGGACTCTGGAGCAGTTTAAGGTGATTAAACAATGTGACAGAATTGATGTTCTTGAGACACTTCCTTGAAGACATACAGAGGTGGATGAAAATGGCTAGAGGAATAAAAAAAAAGGCAATAGAAGGTTGTGGGAGGGGACCATAATGTATTACCAAATAGTAACACTGTTTTAGTATCTAGTTATATTTTCAAAGCACATTTCCAAACTAGTACAGGATCAGGGAAGAACCCTCAAATTCTCAATGAAAGATTTAAGAATCACTGTTCTATTTTTACAGGTTATCTTATGAATGAAAGAGCTGAACAGATTGTTCATGAATTCTAGAGGGCACCTAGGTTGAAGCAATGGAGAGAATGGTACTAGTATGCATTTTATTTTTAGACTGTAAAAAGATACTGATTTCAAGGGAACAAAATGTTCTTTCTGATTTCAGTGAGTAGCAGCAAATACAGGAGAGAAACTCTTAGCCAATTCTTAAACTTCTAATAACATGGTTTATTTGAAACCTTTCGGGGGGGGGGGGGGTGCAAGCTCTGAGCATACACAGCGTTTCTTGACAGTATCTGGTACTTTTTCAGGCTCCACAGAATACACATTTTGAAGTTTTGTTTTACCAGCACTTTTCTTTGACTTGTTTTGATGGAGAACATGCACCACAAGCCTTTTAATTGGAGGGTCTTGAAGTTTCAGTTTATTTGCTGAATCTGCCTTCTCATGTCGAATTTGTTTCACAGGAGCCATGGAGATGTCTCGTAAGAGCCCTTTTGCCTCCTGGCTCTGTGCTATGCTCCACTGCTTTGGAAGTTACATACTCGCTGATCTCTTACTTGGAGAATCACCTGTTGATTACTTCAGCAATAACTCCAGTGTCATCCTGGCCACTGCAGTCTGGTGAGTCTTCTGCACTTCCCCTGGCTGAGAAGGGCAGTGTGGTGTTTGTGTGACACTCACGTCTCACCTCGCTCGGATTAAGTGGGGAAAGAAGAGGTGGGGTGAGGTAGTCTCTGAGCCTTTTGCATTCCTAGATCTAGGCTGTGGTTTCTCAGACCAGTTGTCCAGTGTTTTGATTGTGTGGGCTGGGGCCAGTCCCGTCGCCAGGCATTTCTATTCATAGCCCCCACGGCTGAACTGCGGCCAAACCGCCAGAGCAGCTTGCACTGACTGATACCACAGAGAGCAGCAGAGGGGCACATTTGGGGGCACTTTCTTCATCATGTTAGTGAAACGTGCACAAATTAATCACGGTTACTCCAAGTTTAATTTCCTCAATGTGTACAGGTTATTTGTGCTTTGGCACAGCAGAACCAGCATTTCCTTCTCCCTGACATAATTCAGGGTGACACCAGAGCACTCTTAATCCTCTCTATTCGTCCTAGATCAGGACGAACAACTGGGTCCTTAAACTCTTTGTGGTTTTGTTCCAGGTATTTGATATTCTTTTGTCCCATGAACCTCTTCTACAAGTGTGTTAGCTTCCTGCCCATGAAGCTCATCTTTGTGGCAATGAAGGAGGTGGTCAGAGTGCGCAAAATTGCAGCTGGGGTCCACCACGCTCATCACCGTTACCACCATGGGTGGTTCATAATGATGGCTACTGGATGGGTCAAAGGTGAGACACCAGATACTCTCAATGCAGCCTGGAAGTGCCCAGTGCCCCAGGGAGGGACAGGAGAATCTGTGAGCAAGGCTTAAGGTGGCCACATGGCTCGGTGCTGAGCAGGCTGGCGGGAGTCAGTCAGTTCCCTAGAACACAGGTATTAATTCCTACTCGCTGAGTGGTTGTCAGTTGAGTCATCATCTGACTTTAATAGAGGGATGAACTGGAGTCACTATCAAATATGGGGTTAGAATTCAGGAATTCTTTATAATACTTTCTCCCGAATTGTATTGTTTCTGGTCTCTATCTTTTCAGGGGGTTTCTACTGGCATTGAAACAGTCCGGTCAGTTTTCCTTTAGCTTTTGTTTGGAGCAAGCATTTGAGCATCAGGAAATGGAACAGAGACAAATGCCCCTTCCCTTCATCAGGAAACACTTTACAGGCTCTAGAAAGTGCTTGCCCTGCTCTGTTGTCTTAGGCTAAGTTCTTTTGGGATGAATTTGGGAAGAATAGCATGAAACTTTTGTTCCCCATAAGCTTTCCTTATCCCTTGGGGATGTAGAAAAGGCTGCAGAGCTCTCCTCTGGCGTGGCAGTTCTGGCTGTTCACTTTTACTCTTTCACAGGTTCTGGTGTCGCCTTGTTGTCTAACTTTGAGCAATTGTTGCGTGGGGTCTGGAAGCCAGAAACAAATGAAGTTCTTCATATGTCCTTGTAAGTAGGTAGCTTGTAAATTCTCTGTCAGACCAAAAATGGAATTTAAAGAGCCATTTTCAGGACTGGGTGCAAACCTTCAGGAAAACTTCTTTATTTCTCTTCTAGCCCTACAAAGGCTAGTCTGTATGGCACAATCCTCTTCACTCTGCAACAAACTCACTGGCTCCCTATCTCCGAAGCCAACCTCATCTTCTTTTTCACCATGTTCATGATAGTTTGCAAGGTAAGTCCACAACAGGTTTGCTACAGACTTAAACTGCAGAGGGTTCACCTTCCTGAGCCAGCCCTGAGGGGACTGGGAAGATCTGCTCAAAAAATTATTGAGTAATTTCTTCATCACCTGGGCAGTACAAGGTCCTTGTGATACAGCCTTGAGTCACGTATCACTAGGGACATATCTGGTTAGTATTTCATAGCTGGTGTATGTGATCTCTAACTTGAAGTATTCACTGTTGCCCGGCAGGTTTTCATGACAGCAACTCACTCTCACGCCTCACCTTTTGCTCCAGTGGAAAACTGCATCTGCCCGATTTTCTTTGGCTCCGTTTCCAGTGGACAGAGCAGTCACCATCACGATCAGCACGGGACCTCCCACGAGGTTTCTCACCCTCCTCCTCCTCCTGCAAAGTCAAAAGAGGAGCTAAATGAAGGCACAAGGAAACGGAAAGCAAAAAAAGCTGAATAAAAAAGCAACCACACCATAAACAGGCCAAGAAAATTCTTCCAGAACTGAGTCTCAAAGCCACCTGTGACCTCCTTTATCCTCCAGTCCTTCTCTCAGACCCCAGAGGAGAGGTGGAAGCCAGGACACTGCCCAGCGGGTCCCGGAATTTCATTTGTGCTCTCTGTGCTGCTGCTTGGTCTCTGTCTCTCTATTTTCAGGGATTTGCAGATTTGTGCCAGGATGACAAGCAGGTGCCAGTTCCCAAACTGTCAGCAATTATGATGCAGCATTTTGAGTTGCTGTATAATCCCCCCTGTGTTTATTTATGAATCGAGGTAATGGTTTGTGCTCCTGTGACTCCTAAGTTCCTTTGAGTTTTCATTGACCTTTTTGATGGCTACCAAAACACCACAGTGGTTAGATACAATGTGGAAATTGGATTTTATACTCAAGGAAATTAAATGGTCTCATATAAGGCTGATCTAATTTCTCCTAGCTCCCATATCTGCCATATCTCCACTTAATGTGACGTTTTATATGCCGTAAGGACATCGACTCCGGTGTCCTAGCCAAACTCTGTTTCTCTCACTTAAGTTCCCTCTGATTCTTAATGGACAGAACATCGTCACTTTCTTAATGATGTCTGTGTTTGCAAGAGCTCTGAGTCTGTGAAAAGCTCCCAGTGCAAGGTATTGGTTCTGTTCTTACTCTAAACTTGTTGCTGCACGTTGTTTATAATAGTGTGTCCCACCTCAAACCTGGTCATATTTCACCAGGGGAGAAGCACAGTTCTGCTTTGTAACCCTGTGGGATCCAGGAAGGGTGTGTGAGTGTAAATAAGTATTTATTACTATTTATTTGTAACTGCCAGGGCACTTCATTAATGGGCCTGAAACTGGCTTTCTTAAAATGTTGCATCTTTATATGGAGAATGGGATACTTCTAAGTATGGTCCTAAGCCCCCGGCTCCGAGCTGGTTTGTGCTCAGAGCAGTGATGTTGCTGTGCTGAAGGGCAGCCCCAACACTCCCTGGATGCAGGAAGGAACATTTCTCATCTTGCAACCGAGAATAGAAGGAGGATTTAAGAAAAGCCTCTTTTTTTTTTTTTGTGCCTCCCTGTTCCAAACTGAAATTGACGGTTAATTAAAAATAAAAATTAAAAAAAAAAAAAATTCTTTTCTACAAGGGGATGAAAGCCAGTATGAAAGGTTGAATGATTTGTAGGCTTGGGTTTTGACAGTGCCTTAATTTTGTGAATTTCCCCCCCTCTTCAGTAAAAAACAGAAATTCTGCCTGACAGCTCAAGGGGCTGGTTTTGCAGATACTGGTCTACTGACACCTGATGTATCACAAGCATGCACAAGACTGTAAATGTTTTATGATGTCTGATTCAAGGGTATTTTGTTTTATAAAAGCCGTCAACCAATAAAAATTGTGAAGTGACTCTGACTGTCTGCTGGCACTTGAGGAAATAGGTGTGTTTCTTTTACTTTCCCCAGTCTCAGAAGCCACACGCTCCTTGATCTACTTAAAGTCTCCTTGACCCGAAGACAAAATGATTCTACCTGAAGAGGGATCAGACTTTGGCATGTCCCACAAGTCTGCCTGAGCCTCTTATAAATGGAAATGAAACAACACTGTAAAAGGTCTATTGCTTGTGTTGTATTTGCAGTGGTGGTGTCCAAGCAGATTTTCTGAGATTTCAGGGAGGGAAATAAGGGAATTAACTTCCTTTGGTGTTTATACCAGTGGATTCTGACTTTCCTCTTGTCGCTTTAAGGAAGAGGAGGACATTCACCTGGGACAGGTAAATACACACACACACACACAACTTCCCCCCCAGCAATTCCAGCATATTTATATGGTGTTTCAGTATTTCTGTTTAAAACTGAAATCCACTCGGCTCACTAACTGAGGACCTGCAAAGGGCTGTTTCTTTTCTGAAGGGTTTCACTTTTCTGCCCCCATATCTAACTCTTTCAATGCTCTTAAATTTATCAGAGCAGTTGAGAATATAAGTTGCATTGGAATGTGGGATTTAAAGGCTCTGTATGACCCAGCCAGTGGAAAAAAGGTTCAGTGCAGACCTTTGTGACAACCCTTTCATCTGTTCGTCATGTTATGAACACATTTTGCTCAGGACCTGGACGAACAATAAACAAGAGGAGGCTGCTGAGAGAAGGCTTTGAAAAGCCCTGCTGTGTGTTCGAGTCCCCAGCTCCAAATGCAGAGGGTGGGAGAGGAGCAGGTCAGGGCTTAGGACTTTCCCGGGACAGACGTCATTCCCTCCAAAGATGTCCTGATCTGTTAACTCCTGATACTAACTCCAGCGAGATGGGGCTAAATTTAGCACTGGGTTTAATCCTCAAAGAAGCCCTAGTTGCCTGATGGAAAAAGCAAAGTGTTTCAGTTGCTGCTCTCAGCATTTCCTGGTGATGGACAGGTTTCCCTTTTCTCACCCAGAACGAGCCAAATCCAGCCCTTCCAGCCTTTTCACCGACAAAGATCAGCTTCACAGACAGGGAAAGCTCTTCAGCCCTTCACGTGTTTATAGCCAAAAAAACACCCACCCATAGGATAATTTTACAGAAAGCATTAATAATTCTTCACAGTGAATGGAGCTCAAGTGAAATAAAAAGGAGGCCAAAGGGCAGAATTTCTATAGGGAAGAGCTTTGGTGAGACAGGGCAAAGCCCATCAAGCCACCAGAGCCCCATGGCAGAGCAGCCACTGTTCTCTTGTTTCCCTCAACATGTTCATTCTTCCACATTTTGTCCAAATGGTAACCAAATTCCATAGTCCAACGAAGCAGAAAGACCCAGAGGATGAAGATGGATGTTACCTTGGTGTCTCCTAAGCTGTGCCTTTCAACATCTGCCAGGAGATGAGCAGCCAACCCCCGCTTCCTCCTGCAGCCCATTTCATGGGGTGTAAAAGGTGCAAAGCACCAGATTGGTGCTTTATTTGGACCCTCGTCTATAATTGTCTGCTTTCCAGTTCTTGTGCTGGTCTTTAAAGGACATGCCTGGCTGCTGTAAGAGGAGAGGGAGGATTACAGGGAGGTAAGGCTGGTACAACCCAGCTTTTTGCTGCAGCAGGGATTTCTGCTGATATTTTTAGCTCTTTGCCAAAATAACGAGAAATCAGAATATACATCTATACAAGATTTTCTAGAAAGCTCACAAAGGTAGTTTGAGCTTCTTCTTCCTCTAGTAAGAAGGCAGGATGCTACTAAGCAATGGGGAAAATACGTAGTCGATACCAAAGCTGAGACACTCACTGGGCACAGAGGGCTGATATTTGGACAAATAGCCAAATTTGGAGAAATTTGGACAAATTTGGATATCTGCCTCTTTAGGATGCTCTGTTGGCCCTGAGGAGATCCATTTTGTCCTGTGTGCCCATCCACTGCAAGAAAAGGCCAATTCAAGGGGTTTGGATTTCATTAGTGTAGTTCTTTACTTGGTGAATCCCAACAAAATTACCTCCTGGCGAAGAATTTAATCCTGCTCCCATGTGGGCTGTAGAGGTGGCAGCCTGGGAGTGAGCTGGGGGGGGCGGGAACAAGGGCTCAGGGAACAGACAGACGGTGAGGAAACCAGTTCCATGTAATGCCAGAGCTCACGCTGCCATCCTGACTCACAGTTGCTACTCACTTGTCACTCTGCAGTGACATTTCTGACAAAAAGGAGGTGTGGACGGTGCTCCGATCAACAACCAGGCCCATCTTTGAGTCTGGGCTCTCTTTTACGTGTGCATTTGCATCTTTCACCCACTATGCCTAGAAAAAGAACCATTTATAGTATTTTCTATCATGGCTCTTATCTGTTTCCTCTATGTCTCAAAAGAGAATCTGGGAAGGAAATATTTTAGAGAGCTTGTGAATGTAACATTTTAGGACGAATCGGTGTGAGACTGATTTTCTCTTAGCTTTAGGGCACAGGTAGGCTATAGATGTGGAATGCAGGAAAACAGGTCTGAGATGTTTAGAGGCTCGAACATTTTTATAGCCTGAGGAAATCCAAGATCTCACTGGAAAAGATTTGGTTGGCTGATTTTGTTTGGTTTTGATCTGCAAATTACAGAAAGCTCCCCAGAAACCGTAACATACAGGCTGCACTCCCGCTGAAAGCAAGTGCTGCTTTCCCAATTCCCCCAGTCCCTAATGCTGCTCAATCGAGCTGGCAGATTTTGACTTTCCAAAAAAAGATCTGCTTGTCTGGGGACTTCTTGTCCTGCTGCAACCAACTGCCTGAACCAGGGAGTGAGCTCATTTTCTTTGATGTGTTAGTGACAAGAATTGGTGCAATCAATAGGTATATGCAGCATGAGATGCACATCACAGACTGCAGTGCCTTGAAGAATAGTCCAAAAATCCCTGACTTTAGAGTCCTAAAGTTGGCTTAAATTAGATTTAGACTAATATAGGTTAAACCCTGATGTTTGCCTCTTAAGGTAAGATGCTTCGTCTCCCTGCCCATTTGATTTATGACAGATTAGGATGTCACTTAATCTCTTCTTACTTGGCTAAACGACTGCAGAGATTAATCAAGTATCGTCTGCACAAGGAATCCATAAATACGGATTACTAATTTTTCTTTAATTATTCCCCTGTATGCCAGAGGGATATGGAGGGAGCACAGACAAGGACAGACACCAGCCTCTTAAATCTCATTTCATGAGAGAAACAGAAAAACCGCAGCAGCTGCTCTGGCTGATACTGGTTTTCTCTGACATGCTCAGTTCAGTTTCCTGAAAAAGGCAAAAAACCCCACAGAAATAATAGATTCTGGTCTCCCATGAGAAAACGAGGAAGCAGAGAGTTGGTTCCGAGTGAGTGAATCTGCTTGGCTGGTACAGCACCAGCTCTGCTGCCCCAGGACGTGGAGAAAGCAGCATTTCTTAGGGAAAAGCCACACTGAGCAAATACAGACACACGTATTGAAACAGTGAAATAGCAACGTGCTGGGAATGCTGGGAACGCTGGAAATGAGACCAGCGTGGAAGACAGACACCGAAAAGCACCTTCTGTGAATGTGAGGTAGAGACATCTACTCTTTTCGGGCCTCTGCCGAGATGGCTGCACCAGTGGCCTCCTCTCCCTGTGCATTCTGAGAGCATTTGGACAAAGATGTTCTTTTTTCACTTGTTCTCTTTTGACAGCAGCAGTTTCCTGCCTTTGAGCTTGTAAATGACTCCATTTGTTTTTCTACCTTTTCCCATGGGGGCTGGTACCCAAATGCAGCCCTAAAGAAGTAAATATTTATTGTGCACAATTTTAAACTCCTTTTAGTAAATTGACTCTTGCACAGCCTGATGAAGGGCAAATAGGGATAGGGCACAGGTATCCTCCCCTGGTGATAAGAAACCTCCTTTAAATGGCTGAGAGTCTGAACCATAAAGGCTACTGGTACTGGCAGGCTTGTGTGATGCTAAAATTGTCTCTAAAACAGTGGAGGACAGTGAACAAAGGGAGCTCAGGTGTAGAGCACCTGACAGGGAGCATGTTTAGTGCTTAGAAAGTGACCCTGGGGATCCCCTCCAAGCGACAAGCACCAGTTGCTATAGAGATATCCCTCCTCTTCAAATACAGAGGGATGGGATGGCTCCAGGATGCGCTGAAGTTTCACTGCGTCTCGGTGCAGACAGTCAACCATCTCCTACTCTCTCCCTAAGTGGCTGAAATTTCCCCAGGTTTTCCTTAAAAGAAGGAGCCAGCCAGCTTTCTGGAGAGAGGCACCGCTGACCGGTGTCGTTACCATTAGTTACCCCCTCTCTAACGAGCAGTCTCTGCGGGGGAGAGCTCGGGGAGCCCCCAGAACAGCATGAGCTTCAGTCCAGACACACGTCGGGATCTTCTCTGTGGGAAGATGGTTCCTCTCCCTTTCCAGCCCTCCAACCTGGTCCGAATCTTCATCAGCTCAGTTTTTGCAGGTAAATAAGCTGAAAAGTTCTGAAGCTGCTGAAGACATCAGGCACTCTCACTGCCAGAGCCTGCAAAGTGCTGAGACTGCTGTGCTCAGCAGAGAGGCCGTGAGCTGGCGAAGGTGCCTGGAATCTGCTGCATTTTCTATCAGGCTTTATTCTGTCCCACCCAATTTGCACTTCGAACGTGTCAGAGATGGCAGAATTCCACGTTAATTCAGGAAACTAATAAATGGCTTTTGCGGTGAAGCCCAGTTCACCCCGGGCTCGGTGCAGCACAACGTCCTCAAACCAGGGCAGCAAACTCTGCTCCAAACCCCGGGGCAACACACATTCAATTCCCATCCGCCACGGTAACGGCAAGAAATATTTGTGCAGAACTTCTCCTCTTGGAGAATACCCAAGTATTTCCCACTTCCTCTGCCTACTGGGACGCGGTTGCCAGACTGGGAACTGGCAGTGGGAGGCAGTGACTCAGGTTTTCAGGAATCACAAAACTCAAGTTTCCCCTTCTGCTGAAAATCATTCCCTCTGCCTCCATTTTTAAATAAAAATAAAAACCCCATAGGCTTAGACAGGCTCTCAGTTCCTCAAAAAATGGCTTCTAAAGAAAGGCAATACTTCAGCATCTCCTGCAGTGGGAGGTACGGCGATGGTGTGCTGTTTGGAGAGAGAGGTGTTCCCAGCCCGAGCAGTTACAGAAACAGTTGCCATTGCAGTTTCTGGAAGGAACGTGTGAGAACTGCAGAGGATCTGAAATTAGTGGGTGTAGAAGGGCACAGCTGCTGTTAAGATTTCACCCACACCACCTGTCCGAGTGCTGGTAGCCCTCATGTATTTCCAGGAACAGTTTGGGGATGAAGGATGCGATGTGTGATCAGATTTTCACCAAGAGATGGGGTTATAAGTCAAACCCACCCCCTCACGGTAACATTTGGAATTCCTGTGGGTTGGAGAGCAAAGGGACACAAAGATTTCCTGTAACTACCACAGCCTCGGTGAGAGGTAATGAATTATTCCAGGGGTATTTCGCTGCTCCCCGTTGGACAGCAGAGCAGACGTGATAATTCCCAGCCCAAGGGAGCCCTCTCCTCATCTGACACTGGCCCAGACTTCATTAGTGATCACTTTTCACTTAGAACAGTCCCAAGGAAAGCAGCAGATACAGCCATTCCCCAGCCTAATTTTAGCCTTCCCTCTTGTATTACTTTATCATATGATTATGTGCCATGAATATTTGCATAATTTGGGGGAGAGAATATTCCAATTCTGAAGAAATTATAATCTCATATGATAGAACATACGTAAGGAGAAAAATATCCTTTATATTCTCTGCGTCTTTTAATTTTGCTGGTGTGAAAAGTATCCTTGAAAATAAGAGCAGTGGAGGGGGGGGGGTGGTGCTGGGAGCCAGCACTTGCATTTCTGTTTGTGTGCATGTCTGTGATGCCTCTTCTCCTGCGTGGTTTGTCTTCCTAATTTATCTTAAAACTACCTGGTTTGTTGTCTGATTTCATTCAGTGAATATGTCGCTTCACAGGTGTCACAAAGATTTTTCTAGAAAGTGGTAATCTCTTGTAAAAAGCACAGCAGGGGAAGCAGCCGTAAGAATTTCATAGACTTGACCCTGTCTGAAGGATTCCCTGTGGGTAGAATTGCCTTTTATTGTGGCTACTTATCACCCCAAGATGGCCAACACTGTGGCTGTATGGTCTTAAAACAGGACAGAGCATCTCCCGCAGCAAGATGTAAGAAATAACAATTTTCTGGATCAATGCTGCTGTATTGTACTCCATGACTATGCAATCCAAAATTTCCAGATCCAGAGTTTCCATATTAACAAATAAAACCACGGTGTGAGAAGCCAGTACATAGCCTTGAAAATGCACTCGCACTGGTGACGGGCATGAGCCTCGAGACATCTGAAAACCACAGTTTTACAAGACTTAACCACAACCATCTCTATGAAACTGGGCATAGATTAGATGATAGCAACACCCACCGCATCCTCATGCGACGTCTGCAATGATAAGGAGACAACCTGGCTCTAAACTCCTAACTTCTGGTGCTCTGGTGTACACAATTCCTTCCCTGCAGACATGGTTACAAAGAGAACCTTCTGGAGAAGGTCTCCAGGAGCAGGCCTTCTGCCAGAAGCACGGCCTCATGCTTGAGGTAAATCACTTCTCTCTATCCTGTCCTGGCCTCCACCAAAATATGTGTGATGGAGGAAAAAAAACCAAAAGCTCAGAGGTTTTCCATCTCCTTAGAAGCCTCTTAGAAGTCAAATACTGCTGTACTGACTTCCTAGAACTTTTGCATTAAGTACAGTTCTGTGCTTGAGTCGTATGGATTTCCATGAAGATTTAGGTGGCCAACCATCTTCAAGCACCTGGATGGACACAAGGGTTTACATCATCCCTGTGTTTCCATATTAAGTTGGAAAAAAGTTCCACGTGTAAATTCCACTGGGTATACTACACGAGTAGTTGAACTAGTCCTAATTATACTAATTAGCACAGAACTTCTAGCATCTTGAAATGCAGGGGATCCTTCCTTGAGATCTTTGGCTTCCTTGAGAGCTTTGGTCACAGCCCCAAACAGAGCCCCACATCCAGAACTTTAAGGGGAGAGGAGGCTGAGACACCTGCAGAAGTGCCAGGTGTCTTCCTCGGGCTGTTTTGGTCTTAAAAAGGGAGAAAGTTTTGCTGAACAAAGAGGATAAATATACAGTCCCAGGGGGCACATTTGAAGCCATGAGTAAATAAATAAGCAATTAAGTATTTGTGTAAGTTGTGTCTGATTTCCCCCGAGACACTTCCCCCAGAGGCAGCAATGGAGAAGCAGAGACCATGAGAGCCTCATCACAGCATTCCCGCTCCCAGGAGCTCCCGGCAGCTTGCACCTCTGCTATCAGCATCATTTGCATATGCAAATGACACCAGGAGGCACTCAGGCAGTGTCTTCCCCAGAGTGGTTCTCAGCGTGTACCTAGGAATTTGAGGCTCTAATTCTGCAGCTGCTTGGGGACTCTGCCCAGCTCCTGACACGGTGGTACCAGCACGGAGCAACTCAGGGGCTTTCATATTCCTTGGAGAGGTTGAGGATTCCAAGAGACACACTGGGCAAAGGACAACCAGTGAGCTGTTAGAAAAAGAGGACAATCTGGGCAGTGAAGCAAAAAAGCTGCTCAACAACCTTAAAGCAAAAATTGCAAGCCGTTACCCTGAACACCTCAAAGTACACACTCTGCCAAGCAGTAAAGACTCCAAGAACACTCAGTGCAAGGAGAATAATAAATACCTTAAACAATTTTGTGAGCAGTTCATTGCTGTCATCAATCACCAGGTTTTAGAGAATCTTCGATACCGAGGACAGACCAGTGAGGAACCAGGGCGACTGCTGGAGGAGTTGGGCCACCACACAGCTCTGTGCATGAAGAACTGCCATCCTTTCTGTGGGAGACAGACAATGACAAATATATATTATATATATTTTAAACCGGTATCTCCAACCAAGGAGATCTACAGTTATTTACAAGCTTTGCCATAGTCTCCATCTATGTAAAAGGCTACTGCAAAAAGGAAGTAATTTATTACTCCCACCTGCAGAAAGGCAGCCTGCCTTAGGTTGTACCAAGAGAAATTTAGACCCATGAAAAACATTTCCTATGAACAGGGAAACAATGCAAGTCCTGGAAGTGCTGTCTGGCACACCAGGAGAGAGCATCTAGCACTGAAGCTGTGAAAGCAAAGAGATTCATCCACAAGTAACCACATTCTGGTTACTCCTAGGTAGCCCCTCAGCCCCTCTGGTTCTCTGACACCATCTGAGGAAGTTGAACAAATTGCCATTTCGTTTATTTAATGCTGGACAAATTGAGGAGCTAAAAGGGGATGTGTTGGGTAAGGACGGGGTAGCGGGGCCCTGCAGAGCTACGCTTCGTGCCTACAGCCACAGGGGAGACCCACAACCTTTCTGCACAGCATCACTAACTGCTGCAGGGAGGAAGCCTGAACAAGAGAAATAAGCTAACTTGTACAAACTGATACCCTAGAATTATCACCACACTCCCTCAGTAGCTGAAATTATCTAGATCCTCCAAATGCTGAGAAGAAAACATTAAAAAACCTAATAAATTAGAAAAAAAATAATTTAAGAGGCCAAAGAAGTAACTGTGACAATGGGAACCCTCCACTTCCTCAACAAATGAGTCCTAGTTCCACTGCTAGTGGCCTTTAATCTTTCTATCCCCTTCTGCCCCAAAAAAGCATTTTTTATTCCAGTCTTTTTGGGCTCACTGTGCATTCCCAGGGCTGATAGTCTCTGCTCTAATAGTATTTCTTTCTGCAGGGAATATGAACTGGATCAGCTGTAAAATAATTGCATATTATAGAGCATTGTTGATGACTTTGCCGTGTGCACTGAACACATCCGTTGTCCAGAACTAGGCCTCGTGCAGGAGACACTTCTCCTCTTGAAGCCCACGGTCAGTGGCCTTCACAGCCCTGAAGGTACCAGCCATGTCAGAGTGACAGAGCGTGACACAAACATTTACCAGAGGAAAGAATTGGAGTTATTTTTCCTTTCCAAGTAAAAGTATTTTTCTGAGGAATAACAATCAGTGACAAAATTCTCTGTTCTGGGATCCATCAAAAGACTCATAAATGCCTCACACTGGGATGGGAAGCCAAGGTTTCTCCTTTGCCAACAGACATTTTGTCGATTTGATTAGAGCAGTTCCCCGTGGGCAGAGTGCCTGTTGTCCCACAGTTAGTAGATGGATCTAACACACACAGTTAGATGTAAAACATGCAGCTTTAAAGCTCCTCTGTCTTCTCTGAACACCGACTCCTTCTGCAGGGGAAAAATCCTGCCACATTTGCCCCTATTTTACCCGCATCCTTCCTCGTAGTATTCAAATTCCTAGCTGGATAAAACCAGATTATTTTATATAATGTGCATCACATAAAATACAACCATAGTAGCTCTCACAGGCCCACCACAGTCATGTTCTAAAATGCTTTTTTGTCTTTGCCCTCCTAGGAATGAGTATAATATAGACAGAAATGTTGGCCAGGCTTCTTTGGTGCCTTCTTCCCCGGAGGTACCTGGGGAGCTGTGCCAGCAGTGTCTAAGCTGTCTCTATCCCGTTCTCATTCCACGCTGTGGATTTCTCCAGCCACCTGGCAGATCCCTCCACACCACGCTCACCGGATTCCTCAAAGGTAGGATCCGTCCTGGGGCCAGATACAGCCCAAGAATACATCAAATCATTCATCTCTTCCGAACGAGATCCAAGAAATATCATAAACAAACAGGGCAGGAAGGAGAGAACATCTGTTTCTGCAGAAAAACTGTTTAGCTTACACAAAGGCAGGATCAAGATCCGTTTGCCTTTGTGCTCAGTCATGCACCAGTCCCACTCGCAACAGCTTCAACAAATGAGGATAAAGTGGGTCATTTTGTCGTCAGGACAACAAAAGCACACACTGACCTAGATATGTCTGAGGGAACCTAATCTTGCTCTTGGCACAGACTACAGGGTTCAGACAGTACAGGGGGGAGGGCTTCAGGAGAGGAAAACACAGCATATTAACAATCCCAGAATGTCTGTTTTCTGTCTGTGGGATCAAGAGCAGCCTCTCCTCTTTGTGTCTCATGGCAGGTGTCACAGCGATGGCACTTTGGCTGCTGGTGGCAGGTTCCCAGGACAGCTCGATGACTGTCTGGATTATGGAAGTCTTTGAGATGCTGCACGCCCTCCCTGGACACGCCAGTGAGCCCTCTCCATATTTTACCACTGGAAAGCTTTTTTCATACCTGAAAAGAGCTCTGACAACTTGGTGATCCTTGAGCTGCAGGCACACACACACACCCCCACACCCCAAGGTTAATTATCCAAGATAAAAGTAATGAAGAACAGCATGGAGATCACCTCCATGAGGATGAGGGGCACATGATTGTATATTCCTCCTCAGACACAAAGGTATGGCCAGCCTTTGACTTCAAGCGTGCCAAAAGAACACTTCTAAAAAACTTTAGAAGCTACAGCCACAATCACAAAGGCTGTAGGACAGAAAAGCAACCTCAGTCCTTGCTACTCCAATCTCTTTTGCCATCTCTTTCCCAGGTCAATGCTTGGCACCTGGAGACAGCAGAACTCATCTTCCAGATTTCTGGAGAGGCATCAGACTCGTGGATGTGTTCCACAGTTTTCAGCCCACGGCTGGTGATTGTGACCGTGTCTGAAGGAGGAACACTGAGTCTGTGGAACAGCAACACCAGTGAGGTGAGATCCAAACGTCAGCTGCCAGGGCTACAGGAAGAAACACCAACATCTATGTTCTGATCCAGAAGCAAGGGAAGATGACAGTGGGATTTAGTGGGGGATCTCTATCCATGGTACACATCTATCTGTTCAACTTTCTTGTATTTCTTATATTTTCTTACAATATTCAGAGGCCAGACAACAGATCCAACAAGCCCTCCTGCATTCTGAATAGAGCATCCTCCTCAGACTTCCATATTGTAGCTCCCAAACACACAAGCAACACTTTCTACCCTTCTGCACCTTATAGCTCTGCCCAATACCACGCGTTTCACTGCTCATCTCTCCTCTGTCCTTGGCGAGAGGCAGCTCAGCGATCCCAGCTTCACTTATTACTCCTGCCTTATTTTTGTGCAGATCTCTTCTGATGGAAACAGGCTGCTAGAGAAGCTTCCTGGAAGGGTTTGCTTTGTGGTGGCATCAGAAGACGAGTCCATTCTTGACACAGGTTCAATAGCCCCCATTCCTTTGGGAAGTGTTGGTAGTAGCTGCTCTCTCACATGCCAAGTGTCCCTTAAAAGGGGCCAGCATGTGGCAATTCCCATTAGCCCAGCCTTATTTAACTGTTGTGCTTAAGAGGGTAACAAAGATTGGGTGAAATTCTCTTTGGGAAGAGTCAGAACACTCTTCACCAGGGGCCCTTTCTCAAGGAAATAAGTAGCAAAAAGGACTGAAGTTGGCATGATTTTTTGGGGAGGTTTCTAAGCTGCCTTTTGGGCTTGACTTTAAATATAGGAATTGTATCATATGGACATGGTATTGAAGAGGATTAGAGACTTCCTCTGCTCAGTAAATCAGTAACTAACATTTTATTGTCTTAGGCTTCGAGGAATAGGTGGAAACCCAGCAGGATTCCAAAGGTTCCTCACGGCAGACTTGGAACATGATGGAACAGTTCAAACAGAGCTGTGATCTCTGCTGGCAAAACCCCTGTTGTTACTGCTTCTCAGGCTGCATCCATCCAGGTAGGAAGGAAAGCCAGGCAGCTTCCCAATCAGAAGCATCTCCTACAAATCCAGATTAGAGAACGTGGCCCCGATCCAATAAGGAGGTTGTTTTGATCCCCAGCAAAACGTTTGGGGGTTGGATCTGCAGCATGTTAGTATTGCCACACTTGAAAGAAGATGGCCACTGACCCTTCTCTGTATGGCTTCAAGTCTCCTGTTCTCCTTTTATTTTTGACACTGACTAGAGAGCACAGAGGGCCAGCCTCAAGCCAGTGCGTGCCCAAGGCCTGAAATACAATTGCATTTCTGAAATGTTTTAAATTTGAACTCCTAAAAGCTGCCTTGTTACCCATCTGTGAGCAGGAGCCAGATGAAATACACAACATCTGGCGCATCATCTCTTGCCAAAGAAAGAGGGAAACAGCCAGCACAGTCCAAAACAGGCAGGATCCAATTAACCATCTTTCAGAGCAAAGGAAGCAAAATGAAAAAATGGGCTGGATGGCTCCAGGGGCTTCAAACATTTGCTTTAGAGTAAGTTGGTACTAGCAGTTACTCAATGTTTTGCCTTCTAATATTAGGATGTTATCCTTTGACTTTCCACTTATGTTACAAGTTAGTTAAGGTGTGTTGTTTTACCTCTTAATAGGACTAAGGAAAATGTAGCTCAGGCTACTTATGACTTTTTTTTCTCCCCCTCGATTTTGCCCAGGTGTGGAGTTTAGCAGAGCAGGGGTTGCTGACTGACACACTGGGTGGTATGGGAGCACCAGTAACACTCTTAGCCCTGCACGACTGCACTTTGGTGTCTGTCTCCCACCATCCCCGAGTCTGGAACCTGATTTATAACCCCGGTGCCTGCCCCAAATACCGGCTGTGCTGCACTCTCCCACAGGGGGAACTATGTCTATTTTACCCAGCCTGAAGACACACGTAAAGCCATCATCTGGAACACCACAGAAGGTGAACTGCAGCTTAGAATACTGCATTAAATTGAGCCTGTATATGGGGTAGGAGAGAAACAAAGCAGCTCACAGAGGCAGCAAAGGAAGGTTAGCTTTCTGAGCGTGTGACAAGCATCAGCTGCTCCTTTCTGCTTTTTCTAAGCATGAGATTTAGGAAAATTTATTTCAGGCTTCTTAATCTCCTTTCCAAAGGTGTGTCTAGAACAGCTTATTATTATGACATGGAAAAATTGGAAATATGAGTAATATGCAAATTATTTCACAAATAAAGAAGCCAACCATGACTCCCATCCGAGGGATGACATTCACATGCAATTAGAGCAAAACCAGTCCTCATTTCCTTCTGTTTTACAGGTGATGCACGTGACACACTGGACACCTCTGCCCGAATGAGATGTCTGGAAATAGCTGAGCAAAACCAGCTCCTTTTCACAGGGCTTATATCTGGAACAGTCCTTGTCTTTCTGCTGAACTCCTGGCAGGACGTAGCATGCATCCCACCTCCAGAGTCACAGAAACCAGTCAATAACATAGCAATCCACAAGCAGAGAAGCAGTTTGCCATAGCACATGATGATTTAGTCCTTGTGCTGGATATTATCCCTGCAGATCCATGCCACCTACATCTTTAAAAGTCAGGTCCACCTACATCTTTAAAACACAGATCCCCAGCATTCTGATTTCCAGAGTGGCCGTCCTTGCAGATTACAGAGTCCTCTACAGCATGACCAGAGGGGACTTATTCCTTTAGGACTGCCCTCAGGCCCAAGTGTTTCCTTTGGAAGGTCACAGAAGCCAGATCTCCTGTTTGGAAAGCAGCCACGGAGAGCAACGAGAGCTCAGTGGATCTGAAGATTCTCTGCAGTGTCTCTGGGACTTGGAGTTCTGTCAGCAGGAACATGAGATGTGCTATTATAAGGTACTTCAGTGGTAAGACAGGGGCAACAGTCAATCACTGCCCTGAGCCATCAGGGAGGATCCAACCAACAGGATTCCCACCTCTTCCCGCTTTTAAGTGGAATAATGGGCTTTTGTACAGTCATATTGCTCTATTTCCTGCACAGCTACAGTGCTTCATAAGCCAGGGCCTTTATTCTGTGATATCTCCCACCCTCCTTCCAGAATCAACCTTGTCAAATGTTTATTTATTACCTCTATTCTTAAGCACTGAATAACCACTGGCTACTCTAAGGCATCTTCTCTTCAACCTGTATTTACCAGCAGAACAACCTAATCCTAACCATCCGTTTTCAGCCCACATCCCTCCTGAGAGGCATCTGCTGCACTTGATTCTCAAAAGATGGCAAGTACTTGTACAACACATTGCTGGATCAGCCCATCAGTCTGGGATGTCACAAGTGGGGAGTAACAGGGAAATCCTAGCAAGAACAAGGAGAAAGCCTGTACTCCTTCCTGTAGCAAAGAGGCTTGGAGCATCCTTCGTGCTGTAAGAAGGGAAACATGCCACTCAGCAACTGTTTGTGTGTGAGAACAGAGGCTAGAATTCCAAATCCCAAGGCAGACTATTAGCGTTGTGACTGGGAGCTGCAATTGCACTACTACAGCTGGAACATTCCAGCATACAGTAGAGAAAAATATTCAAATACCAGCAGCGAGTTTAAGGGCAAAGCAAGAAAAATCTCTGTTAAGTCTCTATTATGCAAATCCTCTATAATGCTCTAAGGAGAAACAAGCAGCGTGGCTTATTTTTCCCCCCTCTCCTCCTTGCTCTTGACGTGACCCAGTTTTACTGAGGTAAGTTGTCTGGTGACAAGGGACCATTTGAGGGAAGTGACAAATAAGTCCAATCCTACTACACAATAAATGCTTTATTCTGCAGGTGCCTTGCTGACCGTACAGTGTGTATACACAACTGCTCACAGAATTGTGCCAACTGCAAATAGATTTATGGCCATAACAAAAGCTGTTTGTATAATTTGTGAGCAGCTTCACTGTCCAAAAACCATCCCTCTTCAGTATAAACCACTCCAGAACACGGTGGTAACATATATAGTAAAATCCAGAAAGAAAGATAGGGAAAACTCAAGCAAGAACAGTACAGCCAAGGAAATCCTTCTGGGACCCTGGCTCACACCAGCAAGGTCTCCCAAATCTGCTCAGTGGCATAAAAAAGCAAAGATGAATAGGATAAAGCAGCACCTACAGCCAGAAATAAGCATGTGGGTTTCTCTTCCTGTCCTTTTGCCTTGTTCCCTCAGAATTACAATATTAAATGCTGCTGAAACCCCCCTCACTGTGGTTATCGAGTTGATATCTTGGCACAACACAACCACTGCCACATACAATAGTAATAACCGCTTAAGAATCACAGGGGTTGGAGTTGGACCTTCTAGAGATCATCCAGTCCAAGTACCCTGCCACATCACTCAGGAGCATTCAGGTGGGGCTTGAAGATCTCCAGAGAAGGGGGCTCCACAACCTCCCTGGGCAGCCTCTTCCAGGGCTCTGCCACCCTCACCCTAAAGAAGCTCTTCCTCATATTTGAGTGGAACTTCCCATGTTCCATTTTGTGCCCATTGCCCCTCATCCTATTGTTGGAAACCACTGAAAAGAGTCCGGCTTCATCATCCTTCAACCCACCCTTGAGATACTTATAAACTTAGATAAGGTCTCCCCTCAGCCTTCTCCTCTCCAGGCTAAAGAGCCCCAGCTCTCTCAGCCTTTCCTCACAAGGAAGGTGCTCCAGTCCCTCTTTTGCAAGTGAAAAGAGTGCCATCAGCCTAAAATCCTCACCTCAGGTTTGATGATTATAAATATATAGCACTTATTTAGAAAAGAAAAATAAAAATAATCTGCTGGGGACTTCACCATCTATCTCAGTGGAGAGCGCTGGAGGACTTGGACAATATTGGCTGGAAAAGGCCCAGCGCTTATTAACCAAAGTGTTTTGGCTAAGCCCAAAGCTCTGCCCCTACACACACAGCCGAGCTCCCCGGGCCAGCTCGGTCCTCACGGTACCCCATGAAAGCAACACTCATGTGCTGGAAGCTACAAAAACTTCACACAAAACTCATCCCATGACCTGGAGCTGTCAGGCACAGGAGCTTGTGGGGCTTTTTTTCTCCCCTTTTAAAAGACACTCAGGCTGCGTCTATTTTTCAGACAAACCCCACAGTTTTCCAGGCGAGGAATTAAGTGCAGAGCCTGCCTGAGTTTTCACAAGCGGGGCCAGCTCTGCCCTTTGCCCAACGCCTCTCCTGGAGGTACCACAGCATCTCCTTTTTCCTGCTCTTCTCAGAGACTAGAAACAGAGCTGGCGCCTTCGTGTTCACTCTCAGCCACCTGAATTAAGATGATAGCACAGGTGGGAAGGTTTCCTTCAAGAGGAGGGAGGTCACTGCAGCTTCGAGGGGTACAACCGCTGTGCTCATGCTGCTACACGAGTACAAGCAAAGGGTAATTTCCCACTTTTAACAGGAAAGTCAGGATTGCAATTGCAGAAGGTTTGAGTGCAACGTGGAGTTGGCTGTGGCTACCACCAGCAGGGGTGGACAGGGCCTCCGCTGGGGGGTGGGAAGTGGGTTTTTCTTCCTCTGCCCCATACAGTGTGAAGAAGAAGTGCTGCCAGGAGTGCTGAACTCTGGCCTCGAGCTGGGCTGATGCCCTTTGACAGTGCCCTAAAACCCTCGAGCCGGAACGAAAAGCGAATCTTTACTTCGCTAGACTTTGGATCTTCAACGGCACCATGGGAGGGATGCTCAGTTTGATCACAGATGGCAAAGCATCCTGGCCTTTCCCCCCCAGGATACGCATTCAAGCCTCACTGGAGTCACTAATGATCAACCATCTCGGCTTCACTGTACTCAGAAGTGTGGTTTTGGGTCTGCAGGTTTGCTCTGTGCCGCCCTGCTGCGGGAGCAGGTCACAAGGCTGCCTCCAGCTCACCCTTCCAGTCCTGCCCCTCCACAAGCTTTAGTGCCCAGGGGTTGTTGTCCATCTCAGGGGGAATTTGCTGCTGCCCTGGACCCAGCTCAGTGGAGAGGAAACAGATTTAGCCCCGAACAAGGTCCTGTTTTCTCAAGGTGAAAGGGGTTTTCAGTGGGCAGTTTCTGATCAATGCAAAGGACAAGTTGCTCAAAACTGGCTGTCCAACATACAGAAATCCTGAAAAAGGATTTATTTACTCCCAAAGTCTCATTTTTATTTGTTTATTTTTAAGACTACGTTTTTGGATCTATTGCATGATTCTTGCCCTGCCCACCCCTTGTCAGCCACCAAGTCCATCACTACTTCATATGGGGAAGCCAAGGCTGAAACATCACATAAACACACACCTTCAGCGGGAGCCCCGGAGGGACCTGGGCAACTCAAGTAGTCAAGAGATAATAAAACCAGTATAGTTCCAGGCTATCCACTGCCTCGGAGCACCTCTCTGGCTTCAGCCAGCTCTCCAAGTCCTACTCTGCCCGCCCTGTGCTTTACCCCTAGGAGATGGTGGAGGTGGCATCAACTCCAAGCTGTGGTGACACAGCAAACCCCAGGGGTGGCAAAGCAGCAAGACAAGCAGGCTGAAGAGAAGTCAGGGGAGACTGATGTACAGCAATGGGGAGATTGAGTATTTCCCCCAAAATCACAGAGCAATACCTTCACGCTGCAGGGCTCAGTGGCCGACCTTGCCTTTCTCTGTTGAATTGCCTTCTGGACTTAAAGCTACTGAAAGTCTATTACTGAGAGCCCGCATCCATCCCCCAAAATCCCTGGGATACAGAGGGAACATTAGAATTTCTTTCTTTGAAAGAAGCTAGGATGTAACGAATTCAGAAAGCCCAGCTCCTCTCTGAGGGAGACAACAGCAGTTTCACCCAAGCTGCAGCAGACACCCGCCGAGGGAAGAGCACCTTTCTACGTCTGATGAAACTGCCCTGGAAGGACACAAATCTATTCGTAATGAAATCTAGGTTGGCTGCATTACAAGTAGGTGCTGCACAGAGGAATTGGCTATCCAATACATAGAACATTTTTGCAAGGTGCAAAATTTGCCCTAGGCACAGACCAGGTGGCATTTGCTGTGACTTTTTTTTTGCATCACCTTGGCAGAGCCACCCTACTGGCCCGCAGCTGGGGAGAGAAGGCGGCCTGGCTGGCCACTGGGCACGCTGCTGGCTACAAACTGGGTAGCCTTCAGGGCTGGGGACTAGCAAAACCTTGGATTTTGCCAGCTCACCTGCCTAGCCCAGGGGGCTACTCAGCTCCGTGTGATGCCCAGAGCAGCTGCAGAAAGATCACCAAGCCCAAAACCCCACCAGATGCCCAAAAGGGAGCCTCCAATTTGCTGTGTCCCAGCTTCCCAGACCAAATTTTTTGGCTCCCTGACTCCTGCCAAGGCCGGTCAGAGCAGAACAGAGCTTCTGTGACAGGGAGACACTGCTGGGGGGCGGGGGGAAGGGGAGGGCTGGCAAGACAGAGGGCAAAGGACCCTGAGACCCCCACCAGCCAGGTTACGAAAGCCATCGTGGTGGGGGGGACACTTATACAACCGGTGAGGCCAGTGACACTCGGACGCCAGCCAGGGCTGGATGCCGGCCGGCTGGTGGGAGCTGCCCGCAGCCCTGCCTCCAGGGCAGCCCAACCACCGAGCCGCCACCGAGCACACCCCCGGGGGGAAAGTCCAACACCCGGGGCTTGGCTGCCAGCTCCGCTGCCCCAGCCCCTCTTCGAGTACAAATTTACTGGCCAGAACCCAATGACTGGCAGGTCTAGTTACCGAGATCATAGAATAATCATAGAATCATCTGTGCCAGAAGGGACCTCCAAAGGGTCATCTAGTCTGATCCCCCTGCAGTCAGCAGGGACACCCCCAACTAGACCAGGTTGCCCAGGGCCTCATCGAGCCCCACCTTGAATATCTCCAGGGAAGTGGCCTCAACCACCTCCCTGGGCAACC